>SJYC01011197.1:0-46397 GCA_006408675.1 Madoqua kirkii | reverse complement strand
TCATCCTCTGTCGTCCCCTTCTCCTCCTGCCCCCAATCCCTCCCAGCATCAGAGTCTTCTCCAATGAGTCAACTCTTCGCATGAGGTGGCCAGAGTACTGGAGTTTCAGCTTTAGCATCATTCCTTCCAAAGAAATCCCAGGGCTGATCTCCTTCAGAATGGACTGGTTGGATCTCCTTGCAGTCCAAGGGACTCTCAGAGTCTTCTCCAACACCACAGTTCAAAAGCATCAATTCTTCAGCGAAGTCCCTTAGTACACTACAATTTAGCATTTTCTATATAGTCTATAGTTTTTCATGTGATAACTCATATATAGCTCTGGCCCATTGTTCTCTTTAATCCCTCAGAGAGCTGAACATAGTTCTGGGGTTCATTCATATATTTACACGATCATTTATTCAACACTTACTCTCAACAGCAAGTGTTGAGAGAACCTACTAGGTTCAAGATACTAGGTCAGATATAGGGATTTCAGCAGTGAACCTGAGAGATACACAAGACCTCTGTCTTCATGGAGTAACAAAGCTGTACAGACTCCAGTGTTACCAAGTCATTATAATACTGTGTGGTTAGTGCAAAGACAAGGGAAGTTCAGGACCTGGGACTGCATCGAAATGTAGATAAGGGAGATCCAGCATAGAACTGGGGAGTCCTGGGAGACGCTTCAGAAAAGACTTGAAGAATGATCAAATTAGGGCATGGGCCAGGCAGCATATTATCAACAAGGAGGATGGAGGCAAGACTGGGTAAACCATGGCCCAGAAGCCACATCTGGCCCATTGCCTTTATGTGTATATCCTGTGAGCTAAGAATGGGCTTTACATTTTTAAAAGGTTGGGGGTGGGAGTGTCAAAAGAAGAATATTTCATGGCAAGTGAAAAATCATATGAAATTTGAAGTTCAGCATCCATAAATAAAGTGTTACAGGAACACAGCCATGCTCATTCATTTTTGTATTGTCTTCAGCTGATTTCATGCTATAAGAACAGAGTTGAGGAGCTGCAGTGGATATTGTCTGACCCACAAAGCCTAAATATTTGTGGCCCTTTAAGAAAAGTCTACTGATCCCTGGCGTTTATGGAGCTATTGCATTTATCCCACAGCTCTATAAGAGAAAATGAGTCTGAATATACCATAAACTTGAAGTTTAACAGTGAAAAAATATATGCTTATTTCATTCATATCAAGGAAAACTGGTCATGCACCCTATTGTTTATAGCAGCACTATTTATAATAGCCAAGACATGGAAGCGGCCTAAACGTCCATTGACAGATCAATGGATAAAGAAGATGTACTACATATATGCACAATGGAATGTTACTCTGCCTTTAAAAAAAAATCATAATGTGATTTGCAGCAACATGGATGGATCTAGAAAGAAAGTGAAAGAAAGTGAAGTAGCTCAGTTGTGTCCAACTCTTTGCGACTGCATGGACTGTAGCCTACCAGGCTCCTCTGTCCATGGGATTCTCCAGGCAATAGTACTGGAGTGGATTGCCATTTCCTTCTCCAGGGGATCTTCCCAACCCGGGGATCGAACCCGGGTCTCCCGCATTGTAGATCTAGAGATGATACTAAGTAAAGTAAGCCAGATAGAGAAAGACAAATATACGATATCACTTATATATGAAATCTAAAACAACGGTACAAATGGACTTACTTACAAAACAGAAACAGACTCATAGACATAGAAAACAAACTCATGGTTACCAAAGGAAGAAGGAGGGTTAGGGTAAATTGGGAGTCTGGGATTAACATATACACACTACTACATATAAAATAAGTAAACAACAAGGACTACTGCATAGCACAGGGAACTACAGTCCATATCTTGTGATAACCTATCACGGAAGAGAATCTGGAAAAGAATAGATATGTGTGTGTAACTCAGCCACTTGGCTGTACACTCGAAACACTGTAAATCAACTATGCTCGAGTTTAAAAAGTAAGAAAAAGAAAAACTGGTGTTTGTAAGAGACAGCCCCAGTAATATTTTGAAAAGCTGTGATGTGGTAAAAGATTAAGCTGATCTGAGTGCTTCCCGGACATCAGCAGTGGGGGATACAGAAGTGGATGGACTGGGTGGGAGCCACTCTTGGAGGAGGGCCAGGAGGGGTGGATTTGTGCATGAGAAGGAGAAGGCAGGCATTTGAGGTCATAGAAACCAGAACATCACGGCCCAACTGTGGAGCTCTCGGTCTTGACGTTTCATGTCAATGTTTTCTCTTTGGTTTTTTTGATGGCTAGTAGTTGAAGCTGCCTTCTGAAAAGACTTCAGCCTTTGAGGCCCGTGAACTCTAACTCCAAAGCAGAACGCCAGCAAGCACAGAGCCCTGCCTCTGCTCCACTGCTGCCCTCAGGAAACCAGGGGTGGGGACAATTCACGTTAAGGTGGGGATTCTGGAAAAGACTTCCCTGTTGAGTCACTGCCTAAAAATACATTGGCAAAGCCCTCTCATCAAAATGCAGAAGTTCTCCAGAAAAATAGCATCTGACACTTTGCAGAGGAGCATTCTCCTAAGTCCAGAAATCTCCTTTGTTCCAAAGCCCCTGAATCACTGTCCACCCAATGGGCATCTCTGGTTTGATTGAAGCCCTGCCCCTTCCCCACATCCTCTAATCTTACTCTGCAAGTGCCCCTGGAATGCCTTTAAGTCCTGCCCCTCCTTTCCCCGCCCTGTTCTAGAAGGCCATTGTCTTTTGCCAGGATTCTGCCCCAGCCCCTATTTGGCTTCCTGCTGCCACGACTCCATTCTCCAATGCATCTTCTGTCATGTGGCACAGCCCCCAAAACTCAGAACACACCCACAGAACAAATACGGAAAACAAAGAATTTGAAATGAGAAAAATAGTATAGATAATACCTCAAGAACCAGAAACTTTTGAAGATAAACACAACAAAAAAGTCAAACTCTATAGACAGCTCAATCAGGAGAAGGGAATAGCCAACATTAGAAAAGAAAAAGGGACTGTAACCACAAATACAGGATTGATACTTCACAGTTATCATCAAAAAATACAATTAGCCATCTAAATCATCATCGAATATTACAGTCCACTGAACGCTTTCCAGTTCATTTTGTCAGGGGAAGATAATTCTGCTGGGCTTGGCTAAATCCTTAGGCTTCTTTATTGTATCTCAGATTAAGTGCCATTTTGGGGTGAAAGCAAGAATACTGGAGTGGGTTGCCATGCCCTCCTCCCAGGGGAACTTCCAAACCCAGGGACGGAACCCAGGTCTCCTGCATTGCAGGCGGATTCTTTACTGTCTGAGCCACCAGGGAAGCCCCCTAAGTCCAGCAGATCATGTCAAAAGCCCCTTGCTGAAATGAAAAATGATGAAAAAGTGAAACTAAAAATAGATGAAAAAATACTGTCTATTTATCATTTGGGGGGCACTCAACACAACAGAACTACACAGTTTTGTCTCTAAATTTTTGGTTTAATGTCTGTGCCCCCATGGTTACAGAGCTGGCTCAGATATCATGGTTATGGTCTAAATTTCCAGCATGATTTTTCCTGAGTTTGCTTTTTCTTCAACCTAATGAAATGTCCATATATATATATATATTTTTTTTTTTTTAATCAAAGACTAAAAACAAGTCAGGAGCCAAGTGACCTCTAAGTTCAATGACTGACCCATCAGAGATTAGCCAAGGCCTCTCAGATGGTCTGCTGACCCTTGCGTTGTAACACTGACCTTATAATGTGGCATACTTGTCCTTTTCTCACAGAAGTATAGGTCTGGGAAGTGAATCATATACGGGCAGTATCCAGCCCAGAAGTAACTCGACAAAGACACTTAAAAATTCTTATTTATATGTTTAATGAGAACCAGATACATCTGCAGTAGAACCTACCAAATAAGAGCACCTTTGTTTTCCTTCTTTCTAGCGAGGTAATTCGGGGGATCTGATGGTGGAACTGCACACAAGACCAACGTGGAGAATCTAGACAAGTACCCTAGGGGTCACGTGGCCCCAAGAGTCGGCTCTGAAGAGCCTCAGGTGACCCTTCTTACTTTGAATGTGTAAATTCTATTCCTCAGTCCTAGGGGGTGGAGCAATCAGACAAGGTGTGTGTAACTCTCCTTCCTCCAGCCCCAAATATTTCACAGGAATCAAAGACTCAACTGCAACCACCCAGGCTGACTTTATAGATGTAGGAGCTCAAGCCTCGGGCAGGTGTTTGGCAACTCCCATAACCACCTCTAGTCCTCCTGGCTGACTCTCACTGCTTTAGCAATAACCCATCTGCATCTTTTGACCCATGCAAAGCTAGCTAAAAACCTAAGAAGAAAAGCCCGTGTGAAGGTAGTGCACTTGATTGAACAGGTGCCTGATGGTGAAATGTGATTTATGGTCCTCCCAGAACGCTCTGTAAATTTGATGCCTCTAACCTGCTCTCATTCCAGTAACATCTTCGCCTGTTGCTTTCCTGTTAAAACACAGCACCTTGATAAATGAACCTGTTGGATGTCAAGGACAGCAGAGACAGACAGATGATGCTCCAAACCAAGACACTGGCTGAGAATGGAGAGAAAGAGACGGGTCTCAGCAATGCTTCTGAAGGAGAGTGGCATCATCGGTGACTGGAGCGGGAGGTGAAGGAGAGGGAGGGTGAGACGGTCGACACAGTACCACACTTAGCTGTTCATGGTTGTCCATCGTAAACAAGCTCCTGGGGGGATTTCAGTCTTTGGAGACTGGTGAGAGTTCAGGCTCTGCTCACTAAACCTCGGTTTATAGGCTGCTGATTTGGAAAGAACAATGGCTCTTTCTTGCCAGCAGGACAAGCGTGTGCAGGCAACTGAGCAAATATTGCACAACAGGTCAAAAATATCCAGTGTTGGTGGGGGTTGTGCGAGTTGAGCAGGGCAGAGAAGAAAACTTCAGCTGTGCAGATGCAGTGGTTGCAGGGGCAGCGGGGAAAGGGAGGGTGGAAGAAACAGCACTGCACCTGAAATGCCCCAAACAGGGCTGGGCAACCTCCATAGATGAGATTGGGAAAACACCAGGCTGCCATGATGTCAGTCTGTACTCCCTCCCAAAGGGTTCTGAATTAAGTTCAGAGTTGCACAGGGCAGTGTTCCCACAAATAAGCCAGAAGTCCTGGCCCTGGCCACTTCTGGAAAGCCAAGGAAGACCATTGGAACCCTTGGATATTGACACGGTACCTAATCCACCACCCCAGATCTGCCCAGCCAGCTCTGCCATTCTCCATCCCTCATCTGCTTCAAATTGTATGCCTTGAGCTAGGTCCCGTCTTTCTCCCTTAGTCCACATTCCCCTCCCTCCATATCCTAGACACCTCTTGACTGACCTGCGAGGCCCTAGTTCTAGTTCATGTCCTGTCTCACATAAATGGTCAGCATGCTTCTCTAACCATGCTCCAGGCTCCCAAATTTTGAGTTATGAGCATAACAAAAGGCTTTTTCTGTTGCAAGCCAGAGATTTTGGAAGCATCTATGCAAGTCCCATAGCTCAACTGGTAGACAAAGGTCCTCCCAGCCAAGGCCACAGGGGCGACGAGGTGAGCACAGCATACCTGTCAAAGGAGGGCCGCTCCCCCGCATCAAAAGCATCTCTCAGCTGCTTCACCAGGTTGTCCTGCCCAGGCAGTCGGAAGATGCCCTCTTCGTTCAGACCATGCTCCAGGATGAACTTGGCACACTTCTCCACCAGGATGGGCACCAGGTGGGGGCCGAACTTCTGCTCATAAGCCACAGTCTCATCCAAGCGCTGGCCAAACACAGCTGAGAAGAAAGAAAGCAGGGCCTGCCCGTCACTCCAATTTCCCTTGGCAGAACTGAGCAGTCAGAGTGATAGGATTTTCTGCAATGATACTGAACAAAATATACAAGACAAACTACACATCATATTTCCTGGGGCTATAAAGTGGGAGCTGTCCATTTGAGGCTGTCGGTCAGTCTGTCTACATTAATAGTATTTAAAAGAACAACTCACTTTTAGTGAGGGTTTGTTTTGTGCTAGGAATTGTGCTAAGTTTGAACACCTTTCCTCACTTAATCTTGACAGCCAACTCCGTGAGATAGCATTGTTATACCTCTGTTACTATTAAAGATATGGAGCCTTAGAGGCACTAATGAACTTGCCAAGGTCAGGTGCCAGGACACAGTACAAGTCAGAATTCACACCCAGGCAGTAAACGCAAGAGAAGCAAGTAGGCCATTCTGAATTCTGCTTGTGTCATTTAGCATTACAGGATAATGGTCTATCATCCATATGATGTCTCATACTGTATTAAACCATTGCAGCATTTTAAATAATTCATGTTGTTTACTATGTTCTGCTGTTGTTAACACTGCCACAGTGAACATGGTCACTAGCCTAGCAGAGTTCCTGGAATGTATCTAGTTCAATGTATAATTTCTAATTAATTGGTTAATTAACATTTGGATTGGATGAACATTGGTGTTTCCTCCTTTTGAACTATTTCCTTAGGGCCAATTCTCACATGTGGAATTACTAGGTCAAGCCGTTTGAACATTTTAATGACTATGGTATGCAAATTGCTTTCCAGAAATACTTTTCCGAATTACACTGCCTCCAGCGAAGCATGTGTGGACCAGCTCCACCCAGCCCTGCCAGGATCTGGCTCTATAATTTCCCCACCCCAGCAGTGGAACAAGGCTAGTTTATGAATCAGGACACTGGCTGGCTACCCATTTCCCCACCAGGGCCCCATGCCCTTCATGTCCTGGAGGTCAGAAGACAGTCATGGTTTCATTTCTGTCCTGCCTGGTTTTCTCTCTGGCATCATTAGGGCTCTGCTACACTGACTACTCCCCTAGGACACTGTGCCCAAAGTCCTTTGGTTTTCCCCATGATTCTCTCTCTCGTGGGTCCCCTTTATTTGGTCTCTAATTAATGTGGATCCCACATGTAAGAGCCGCAGCCATATCTCTGTGATCCGGGTCCTCCTTACTCCCCACTGCCTGAGGCCAAGCTGGACACCTCCCTACCCTACCTCTGCTGTGGTCTCCTTTCCTATAATTGTTCAAAATCCTCCTGATATCTACCTTTATAAACAACTGGTCTACCCAAGATTGCTTCCATTATTAACAGTCATCCACTTCTTCCCCAATTACACAGCAGCATTTTTCAAATTACCCCTCAAAGCTCCAGGGGATCCTCATCACCTCAGACCTGCTGGGCTGTTATCTGTTTTACTTACAGCATTCCAGTGAGACTGTCTGCTTAAATATTTCTGTGGGTAAAATTTGAAAACCAGGGCCAGCATCCCTTAGGTCGGCAACTGGGCCAGCCCCCACCTACCTTTCTGGCCTGACTTCCTCCCATGCCCCCAAAGGCACCTCACCCTGATGATCTCAAAGCCTACAGTACTCACCAGACTATACACCCTTGGACGGTCTTTTTGCTCATCTCTCTCTTCCGTGTCTACTAACATTCTATGTCTTCCTTGAAGTGAAAGTGTTAGTCACTCAGTCGTGTCTGACTCTGCAACCCCATGGACTGTAGCCTGCCAGGCTGCTCTGTCCGTGGAATTCTCCAGGCAAGAATACTAGAGTGAGTTTCCATTTCCTTCTCTAGGGGCTCTTCCTGGCCCAGGGATCGAACCCCAGTATCCTGCATTGCAGGGAGATTCTTCACCATTTGAGCCAGAAGGGAAGCCCACGTCTTCCTTGGCCCAACTCAAATACCATCACCTCTGCCAAGACTTCCCTGACCCAGCCTGAGGAACGCCATCCTCACTCAGTGCACCCACATCCCTTCTGTACTATCCTGCAAGAATACTAGAGTGAGTTTCCATTTCCTTCTCTAGGGGCTCTTCCTGGCCCAGGGATCGAACCCCAGTATCCTGCATTGCAGGGAGATTCTTCACCATTTGAGCCAGAAGGGAAGCCCATGTCTTCCTTGGCCCAACTCAAATACCATCACCTCTGCCAAGACTTCCCTGACCCAGCCTGAGGAACGCCATCCTCACTCAGTGCACCCATATCCCTTCTGTACTATCCAAATCCTTTTCCCACTGAGTTACTATCTCTTATCTGTGCTGTGCCCTCTGCAAGACTGTAGGCTCCCCAATGCCAGGAGGAGGCCAGGAGAGTCACCAGCCCTCAGAGCTTCTACTTCTTTTCTTGTCATTCATATAATCTCTCGATCCAACTCAACCTGATTTCACCCTTATGTTTAGCATGGGGACAAGGCAGACAGTCAAACAATTTTGCTGAATTACTTAATGAGCTTTGTCATCTTTAAGCATCTTTTCCCACTGAGTTACTATCTCTTATCTGTGCTGTGCCCTCTGCAAGACTGTAGGCTCCCCAATGCCAGGAGGAGGCCAGGAGAGTCACCAGCCCTCAGAGCTTCTACTTCTTTTCTTGTCATTCATATAATCTCTCAATCCAACTCAACCTGATTTCACCCTTATGTTTAGCATGGGGACAAGGCAGACAGTCAAACAATTTTGCTGAATTACTTAATGAGCTTTGTCATCTTTAAGCAAGTGCGTTCCACGATTAATGACAATTTGGGCATTTCTGTAGTTTAAACCCTAATAGGGATGCCCTCAGTAAGTGATTTCAGCCTCACACTAGCATCGACTGAGTGCCCTGCATGTATCAGCAGCAGGTCATGTGGAATGGGTTCTATAGACAAGGGCCTGTAAGAGGTGACTCTTGCTTTCAATTAGCCTACTACCAAGCCATGAAAATGAAAGGACCCATGCAAAATGACAAGAAACAATTAGAGGGTGTCAGGAAATATATAGAATTAGGTTTCTATTTGTCTGTGAAAGGAGCTAGAAAGATATTTTCACCAAATTGGAAGGAAATAATTGATCTGACTTAACGCATAGACAATGGGACATTTAAAAAGTTCCCTTTGAGAGTTCTAGGGAGGGCACCTTAGATGAAAAAGCAGATGTGTTTCAGAGCAGTTGACATTTGGGCTCAAGGAGCCCACTGGATCACAGTACAGAAGGACACCCCAAACACAAAGATGTCAGAGCTGTCAAATGTAAGCTCTATTTCTGAGGTCTTTCTTGAGGCAGATGATCTGAAATCAAGCTCCTTCTTACACACCTCTGCACAGCCTGACCAGCTTTCCTCCTCATCTGAGTCTCTCAGCTTGTACCTATGTTCATTGCCTCTTCCTCCCATGGTCCACAGTCACGACTTTCGATGTCATTCTCCCCAGGACACACATTTCCCAACATCCCTTTTCCCTCCAGGATCTCCTTGGGTCCAAATCTTCACCACACCCTTGAACCCAGCACTCATTCCCTCCCCTCTGTCTTAGCAGGTGATCTTGTCTCCTCTTGTCCTTATCTCCCCAAACGGAGGACATCATGAAGAAACTGTGATCTCTAGTCCCTGCCTTTCCTATCCTCCCTCCTCTGTCCATCTGCCTGTCCTCTCTTGGAGGAAGAAAAGTACCCTGTGCTTTTGTAAGATGATGTTTCTCAAACTGGAGTACCCTCCTTTTCTGTCTTTTCTAGGACTTCATTCTTCTTTGATATCTGAAATTGAAAGAGCATCTGCATCTAAATCTTTACCAGTTTATTAAAGAATCATTTCCCACCCCAGCTCTCCTGCAACCAATAAATACTTTCTTTCTTTTCTTCACCAATATGCTTACAGAGAAACATGTACGCTTCTGGAAGGAGTCATCCACACTCATAGCCTCCATTGTTTCTCTTGTTATTCATGTAACCTCTCAATCTATTTCAATCTGGTATCCTTACCAGCATCTTCCCACATAATCTGTTCTCTAAGATTTCTCACGCCCTCCTAATAGCCAAGTCTGACAAACCTAGACAGCATATTAAAAAGAAGAGACAGTACTTTACCAACAAAGGTCTGTACAGTCAAAGCTACAGTTTTTCCAGTGGTCATGTATGGATGTAAGAGTTGGACCATAAAGAAAGTTGAGTGCTGAAGAACTGATGCTTTTGAACTGTGGTGTAGGAGAAGACTCTTGAGAGTCCATTGGACTGCACAGAGATCATCCTAAAGGAAATCAATCTTGAATATTCATTGGAAGGACTGATGCTGAAGCTGAAGCTCCAATCCTTTGGCCACTTGATGAGAAGAGCTGACTTACTAGAAAAGACCCTGATACTGGGAAAGATTGAAAGCAGGAGGAGAAGGGGATGACAAAGGATGAGATGGTTGGATGGCATCACTGACTCAGTGGACATGAGTTTGAGTAGGCTCCAGGAGTTGGTGATGTGACTCTTTGGTCACAAAGAGTTAGACACAACTGAGCGGCTGAACTGAACTGACCTTCATTCATTTCACAATCTGCTGGTCTTCTCCGAAGACCAATGGTATTGCTTCTCCTTCCTTCCTCAAGACTTCCTCCCTAAGTGGCAATGAAACCATCCACCCTCATTTTAGTCTCATCTCCCTGCAGGCTCCTCTGCAGGTTCCTGAACTTGCCCATCTTCCACCTGCTCCTTCAATGTGTCATTTCCTAGCATTCCAATTCAGACTTGGCCTCACTCTAGATGTTATCCTTGGGAAAGTTCACACAAGTCCATACATTTGGATAGCACCCATAAATTGGCACAAATTTGCATATCTGGTCCAATCTCTTTCTATAGATATCATCTCTGCCTCTCTCATTTCTTTCTCTGTCTCCTTTATTCCTGTAAGCCCAATGTCTGATGGCAGTTCTCCCACTGTCTTCTCCAATCTCGCTCTCATCCCATTCCCTACTCTCCCAAGTCACTGCTCCTCCTATAGACTTTCTCACAAGCAATAGCAATTCAGTCAATCATTCAAGCAGTAGGCACTTTCCTAGGCATTGAGAATACAAAGCCATTAACACAAGGTACTAATTATTGCCCATTAAATGATGTGCAACACCCCTTCCTTCCTTAACAGATCAGAACATTTTCAATTCACTTTAAACTGCCTCTCTTCTCAATCCTCACTCATACTACAAACATTGTTGTAATGGATGCTTCTGCGATTCTTTTTTTGCAAACTCCTTCCACTGGACTTCACAAAATCATTTGGCAAATATAGCCTGAGCGTCTGCTGCAGGCCAGATTCTTTGGTAACTATAGATTATGATAGAAGGGAAACCAGCCTTCCTCTTGAAGGCTCTGGAGTGAAAGCCCTTCTTCCTTCCCACCGGGAAACCTGATTTTCCTGCAGCCTGATCTCCAATGCTTCTCCTAAGAGGGAATTGGTTATTGCCTACGTTGTGCTCACGGCACTTCCTGTGTATACCTCCATCACTTCTCATGTCGTCTTATGATGATTTATTTAAGTATTTCTCTTCCACTGGACTGTGGGTTCCTCAGAGGCAGACAGCCTGTCTGGCTCACCATCTATTTTTATCTCCTGGCACAGAGCCTGGCACATGACAGACTAGTCCTCAAAGAGCTGTTACCTGCTGTCTCCCACTCCGCCTGTTCCTTGCCCCTTCTCTCCCAAATGCACTCTCATCAGCACTTCCCCAACTTGCACTTGTCAAGGAAATCAATTTGTTATTGCTGTTCAGTCACTATGTCTGACTCTCTGTGACCCCATGGACTGGCAGCACGCCAGAGGTTGCTCAGATTCACGTCCATTGAGTCAGTGATGCTATCTAACCATCTTATCCTCTGCTGCCACTTACTCCTTTTACCTTTAATCTTTCTCAGCATCAGGGTCTTTTCCAGTGAGTCAGGCTCTTTCCATCAGTGGCCAAAGTATTGGACTTCTAGCATCAGTCCTTCCAATGAATCTTCAAGGTTGATTTCCTTTAGGATTGATTGGAAAGGAAATCAATGGCCTCTACATTTTTAAAGTCCGGTGATCAAATTTTCAGTCTTTTTCTGAACTGCTGCATCAGCAACATGTGACACAGCAAATCACCCCTTCCTTCTGGAGACAATTTCTCACACGGCTTTCGGTTCTCCATTTATTTCACCAGCCTCATTCTCAGCCCCCTTGGATGATTCCTCCTTTCTCCCTGTCCGTTAAAGGTTAATGTCTCAAGCTTTTCCTTCCGCCTTTACATGTACTTTATAATCTCATGACTTTAAATATCACCTATATGATGAAGACTCCAAACTTTCCAGCTCCAGCCTAGAAATCAGTGCAAGCTAGTCTCACCAACAAGAGATGACCACTGCCTGCTCTGGAGACATCAGGACCCCACAGATTCCTTCTAACATGAGAGAAAGGGCAACCTCATTTCTTCAGTTGTCTACATCAGGATTTGTCACTCTTCATCTCACATCATATGTCATGAGTTTAGAGTCCAAAATATCCCTGGAACATCAAGGACCCAATCCTGAGTTCTACCTACCTCTGAATTCTGGATCCTGATTGCTAGAGTATCCTGAATTCTTTGATCCTGAGTGAACAAAGAATTCAAAGATCCTGAATTCTTTGATCCTGAGTAGACAAGAAATAGCCTAGCTATAAGGGAATAGATGAACTGAGAAATCTAGGGAAACTAGTGAAGGCTCAGTGAAGGGGAAGACAACAGATAGTGGGTTATAAAGTACTCAAAGACCATTTCCTACCCTATGGATACTAAGAGGAGAAACCCAGCTCCCTTTTCTCTGCCCTCCTAGCTTGCACTCAGCCCTTCAGGGAACTGCCCTTTCTACCCTCTCCAACCACACTCAGAATTATTGCTCATTACTTTGGACCCGTTACCATTAACAAACGCATTTCCATCTAAACAGGTACAAATCTTAATTATAATATGCCATATAATTACTAACACATTTAATTAATTAAGCTAATTTTATGACAAACGACCTTAAAATTTTCATGTGCTCTTTCATTTAGTCCTCATAAAAATAATAAAGTAGCTATTATTGTCCCATTTTACAGATGAGAAAACAGACTCGGGTTACAAATCTGTCCAACGTCATATTAATGTTTACCCTGGGATTTTAAAACCAGTATACTTTAATCTTTTTTGTGTAAAGTCAGTGGAATAAAATTGTCCAGGTAAAATTTCAGACATCCAAAAAGCTCAAAGAGACAGAGAAAGGGATAAACTGTCTAGTCTCCTCTCACAAGCCATCCTTCACTCCTTACTTCTCTAGCTTCCACCCCAGATTTGCTGGAAAACCCCTGAACACTGTATTGATTCTGTTAAGCACAAGTAGGATTAGCTGTCACCTCCTTTTTAATCTCATTCCTCCTTCATCATTGCTCAGACACTCCTGGATCCAAGACAAGAGCCCTCCCACCCGGCCTCCAGTCCAGCCAGGTCACGGAGAACCCCCTCTCTGTCTCTCTCCCTGCTTTCCCACTCCTGTCCCCAGAGGCTTAGTCCTAGGAGCATACCCCTTTCAGACAGGAGAGGGAAGGGGAACACTGGGCAAAGCGTCTTTTTGTGGAAGAAGCAAATCACAAAATTGGAAAGAAATACCTTTCTTTTGGAGCTTTGGGGTTTTCTTCCTGAAATTCCAGCAAAACAGCAGTGCCAGGGCAGGAAAGCCACAGCCCAGCTCCCACCGCGGCATCCTGGGGATACGAGGCATGGTGGGGGCCCAGGAATCGTACTTTCTGCAGGGCCAGCCTCAGACCTTCCCTCCTCCACAAGCTGCAGGAACCATTCTCTCTTGTTTCCAGATCAACACATGCTTGTAAACACTGCTCAGGTTCTGACTCCAGCACTGAAGCCATGGGATCTGTCGGCACCTGCCCTGGCCCCCCCTTCCTCCTTCCCACACATCTTCTCCTCCCCACTCACCTTAACACACATGACTCTTGGCTTTTAAAGAGTGAACATAAAGCTGTCAAGGCCCCTGCAATAAAAATAAGTGCCCCCTTTTACTTAGCAGCTAATTGTCAACTGCCATTCAAGGAGTACCAGGGAGGTGCGTTAAAAAAAAGAAAGAAAGCCCACACACAGCCCTTCCCAGCATCGCTCCATATATCAAAGCCTCTGGCAGGAACACAGGATTTCACTTAGCGCTGATGAAGCCAGCCCACCCTTCCCTGGAAATGAGTTGCACGTGGCTCAGTCGAGTCTTCAGAGAAAAGGATCTTGGAGGTGGGTTGCTGGGTGAAATGAGAAGATTTCTCCCCCTCCCACTGAGAAGACTCAGCAAAGAGTGCAGCAAGCCAGCTAGGCGTGCCCAGGAGACTTGAAATGGACTCTTGGCGTCAGGGGGAAGACAGAAAAGGGCAGGGAAGGACTGCCAGGTAAGGATCCTGGACAGTGTGATGCTGCCAACTAAGTTCATCCCTCCATGCACTCATAGAAATGGAGGACTCACCTTTATACCACACTCTCTTTAAGTATCAAATTCACTTCCATGTCTGGGCAATGTTACCACGGAAACATTATGCAAACCTGCTTACTTCTCTCCATCTCCACCTTCCTTACCCTCATCCAAACCACCTTAGCATAAAGACCCAGCTTTAACCAGGCTATCTCCACTGCTCACACCTTCCTCTCGCTCCAGAGCCCATTCTCCTTTCTGCCACAGGACCTTTGTATATGCTGTTCCTCTGAGACACTGTGCCTCTTCCCCCTTCTTTGCCTAGCTGGCCTTTTCTGGCCTTTCAGATAGAAGCTGAATCATCATTAGTTTCCTGAACTTCTTAATAAAGACGTTTCCCCCGCATTATGGCATCATGAGTTTTATTCCTCATGGTACTTTATACAAGTGTAATTTTATGGGTTTCCTTGGAGTTTTAACTTCTTTTCTATGTCTTTTACTAGACTATGAAAGTAGAGACTTTGTCTTTTTTTCTCTCCTCTTTCTCTCTCTCACTGTTGTACCCAGTGCTGGCACAGTGCTTGGAGCATGACACATGCTCAAGAAATATTTGTTGAGTAAATAAATATTTGTTGAGTATCTGTCAAGTGCTGAGGCCTCAGGGGAAAGGAAGGGATAGAATTAATGAAAGAAACAGAGACCATCCCTTGTAACGTCCCATTTAGCTAGAGAAAAAGAAGCAGTTCACACGGGGTAACAGTGAATTACAGAAACCACACTCCCTTAGGCAACACCAGGCTGAGGGTTGTGAAATTTTGCTCTGAAGCCTGCAGACACAGTAAGAAATGAGGGAGAAAAAGAACCCAAGGAATAGAACAATTGCATATTTATACGCTCCATGCCTAGTGCTAGCAAACACACAAAGACTCTTAAACCGTAGGACCTGCCCCCAGGGTCTTATATCCTGGTTGGGTGGAGCAAAACTACACACAACCCAGAGCAGCACTTCTGTGCCCAGCGATGGCTCAGGAAAACCTCAGAGGCCAGCCTCCAGAGGAAGAGGGCAAAGCAGGTCCCCACGAGGAACAATTTGCAAAGTGGCTAACGGCCTCCTGGGGATGGGCCGGATCCAGGGAAGGCAGAGCCGTCTTACTAAAGGCAGGAGATGGTTTGAAGAAAATAGGCAGCTGGGAGCCTGGGGAAGAGTCATTTAAAGTTAAGGTGTGATCACTTCCCTTTCGGTTCTCCGTAATTCTCGAAAACTCTAGAATTGCATCCAGAACTTCCAGGAAAAATTAAGCTAACTTTTCCAGACAGACCCTTAGGAAAAGCGTAGCTAAAAAAAAAGGAGGGGGGAGGAGGAGAGGGATAAACTGGTTGTCTAGGAAGGAAAAAGCTGGAATACCAAGGTGCACCAAAATGTTGCTTTCCAAGGTGCAATATTATGATCTATAATAAGAAATATATATTTGCTCTTCCATCCATTTCCTGGCACAGAGTTCCTAAACCTCTTGGAATTTCCTGAGATGAGAGTGATCAAGTGTCTTTTAATATGTTAAAGAGGTAATTTTTGGATCCTAGCTAAGGATGGGGGCTGGTCGCTAGGGGAACCAACCATGTGATTATTGGTTTGGAACTTTCAGTCTCAGCCTCCTGGAAGGGGAGGGGCTGGTGACTGAATTCAATCACTAGTGGCCACTGACTTAATCAATCCTGCCTATGTAATGAAGCCTCCAGAAACAAACAAACAAACAAAATGGGTTCAGAAAGATGTCAGGTTGCTGAACACAAGGAGGAACTGATAGAACGGTGAGGGGAGAGGGCTTACCCACACCTTTCCTACACATACCTTCTACTTGTCTGTTCCTGAGTTTTGTCCTTTTGTAATAAACCAGTAATCTAGTAAGTAAACTGGTTTCCTCTGTTCTCTGAGCCACTCCAGAAAATTATTAGAACCCAAGGAGGGTTTGTTGGAATTTCTAGTCTCTAGCTGTTTGCTCAGATGCACATGGTACAATATGGACTTGTCGCATATGAAGTGAGTGTGTGCTTGGGGGCAGTCTTGCAGGACTGAGCTCTTAATCTGTGAAATCTGAAGCTATTCTTGATGCATGTGTGTGTGCTCAGTCAGTCAGTCTTATCTGACTCTGCACCCCAAGGACTGTAGTCCACCAGGCTCCTATGTCCATGGGGTTCTCCAGGCAAGAATATTGAAGTGGGTTGCCATTTCCTCCTCTAGGGGATCTTCCCAACCCAGGGATTGAACCCACGTCTCCTGCATCTCCTTCATTGGCAGGTGGACTCTTTACCATTGTAGATAGTGTCAAAATTGAGTTCAATTGTATAACACCTAGCTCCTGTAGAAGAATTGCTTGAACTTGTGGGGGAACCCTCCCTCTCCCTACAACACATATCCACCGAAGTTGGTCCCAGAATCAGACACGGTTATAGGCGTGTTTAGAATCAGTTCCGAAGCAGGAAGAGCCATGGGGAAGAAGTTAGGTTTGCATGGGAACCACGTGGACTCTCTCTCCCATCACGGGAGTTAGAAAAGGAACTAGAGCAGGAAGAAGCCTCAGCTCTGCAAAACGGTCATGAGAATGACTTGATGGGAAAAGGGCTTGATATTAAATGGGACGATTGGGGCAGGGCTTGCTGAAGTGATATTTGAGCAAGGACCTGAGCAAAGCAAGGGATCCAGTCACACAGCTGTCTGAGAAAGGAAGATTACGGACAGAGAAAGCAGTAAGTCCCAGGGCCCTGAGACAGGACTGTGTCCGGGGTGTTTGGGGAAGAGCAAGGAGGCTGGTGAAGCTGGAGTGAAATGAACATTGGAGAGGGTTTTAGAAAACAAAGTTGGAGAGGTCACAGGGATGGGGGCAGATTGTGTACAGATTCATCCTAACACTTCTGACTTTTCCTCTGACAGAGAAAGGAAGCTATTGGACTGTGATGAGTAGAGCAGGATCTTGATATGACAGAGTTAACAGGCTTGCTCTTCTGCTCTGTTTTCAACAGACTATAAGATGGAGAGGCTGAAAGCCTGGAAAGAGTGTGGAGATCAAAGCCGCACTTCGAACAAGATAGTCTGGCATCTCAATGAGGATGAGGTAGTGAAGGTGGTAGATGTGATTAGGTTCTGGGTGAAAAAAAGTCATAGAAAGTTCCATGAAGAGCTGGAAAAAGACAGCAGCAACAGATCTCAGTGTCTTCCCAGTGTTTGAAGGATGCCCCCTGGGGTTCCAGTAGATCCAGATCCGCAGCACTTTACAAGGCAAAAGAGGGCCTCCTACAGAGACAGTAGCCTTGCTGCTGCCCCTTGATACGTGGGTCCCTTGGAAAAATCATTTACTTCCTCTGGACTGGGCTGTCCTGACTAAAAAACAGGAAAGACAAATTTCTGACTTGTCCCATGGCCTCAGACTGGACTCTGCTGTCTTCAAATGCCTCCTCATCCTGAGCTCTCCAAGTTTGGTTCAACGGAAAACTTTTAAGGGTCTGAGATGCCACATCAAATCCAAACCTTGTTCTCTGAATAAATAAATAGTGCTGTGCTCTTATTTTTCCTCCCCTGGACTTCCCTCTGCCTACAGGACTCATGCCTGACTTGCTGCTGATGGCGGCGGCCTCCAGGTGGGGTGAGGAAGAAATCCCCATTTGTGTTATGACTGTAGCAGCAGTTCACCCCAACAAGGCTGAGCAGAGCACCACGGGGGCACAGATGCTGGTCACAGCACAGCCACAGCATTCTGACTCAGACCAGATACATGTTTTAGAAGGCATCTACCATCCTTGTCAGTTTAGACAAAGCATTGGATCCAAGAAAGAAAATGTCAACCATCTCACCATCCAGGGCAGTAAGGAAGGTCACAGATAAGACCAGCCAGGGTGAGCATCACCAAATAGACATTCAATAAATAAACACCTCATCTCTACTTGATTAGCACCCCCCAAAATGCCATATTTAGGAATTGGGAAATGATTAATGAAATCACACTCTTTTTTTTTTTTTTTTTGGTAATAGGTTGTAGTTCTTTGCAGGAGGCGGGCACTCTTGAGTTTGGCTGTCCCATCCAAGTCATTTCTGTTCCCCAGGATGATAAACGTAGGTCATATGCAGTTCAATACCTTTTATTTTCTAGTTTAATTTTCCAAAATGGTTGTACAATCTTAATTGGAAAATTTTATGCAAATGATGTTAAACAAGAAAAAGGGACACGCTGGACACCCCTCAACCCCCCACCCCATGCAGGTTATAGGTCATAGGACAGCATCCCTGCCCCTGATCCTGACCACAGTGGAGCCAGGAGTTTGGAATGGGGCAGTGGTAGAGGCTGAGCTCATACTGTTCACAGGGTTCTCCAGGGAAGAACGCTGGATGGGTTGCCATTTCCTTACACTTTGTCAGAACTCTTTACCATGACCCATCCGTCTTGGGTGGCTCTGCAAGGCATGGCTCATAGCTTCATTGAGTTACACAAGTGCCTTCGCCACAAGGCTGTGATCCGTGAAACGGAATGAGCTCAGCCTCTGCTGCCACACCATTCATTGGAAGCACTGTTGCTGAAACTGAAGCTCCAATATTTTGGCCACCTGATGAAGAGCCGACTCACTGGAAAGGACCCTGATGCTGGGGAAGATTGAAGGCAAAAGGAGAAAGGGCTGACAGAGGATGAGATGGTTAGATAGTACCACTGACTTAATGAACATGAATTTGAGCAAACTCCGGGAAATACTGGAGGACAGATGAGCCTGGTGTCCTGCAGGTCCATGGGGTCGCAAAGAGTTGGACATGACTTAGTGACTGAACAACAAGAGGTGGAGCTCAGTCTCCACTTGTAGTTAAGGGAGAAGTACAGGAAAGCTGGGGCTAGCTCAGCAGTGTTTGGGACTGGCGTGAGTGCCACAGGGCTGTTAACCAGATGAAAACAGACAGGCAGGCAGAGAAAAAGAGAAGAAACGGCTGCATGGCCCCTCGGAAACAAACAGGATAAGCTCATGCTTGTCAGTTCCAGTCTCAGCTCCGTGAGTCCTCCTGGAACTTCCTGCCCTTGGTTTCCTGAAGGAGCGACTGCAGATGTCCAGCGTGTCCCTTTTTCTTGTTTAACATCATTTGCATAAAATTTTCCAATTAAGATTATACAACCATTTTGGAAAATTAAACTAGAAAATAAAAGGTATTGAACTGCATATGACCTACGTTTATCATCCTGGGGAAGAAGTGTGTATATATGAACACCGGCTGAAAGGAAAATATAAAAATATCTTCAGTAGCTTTATGGATGGTTATTTTTCTATATTTTTTCAAAGTTCCACAAAATTGTTAAGGTGCTTATCATTTTTGAAAGAAATAATTGGGCAATTAAAAATATATAATATTTGAGCTGTAAAAGCACCCCCCCAAATGATTTATAAATTAACAGGCAGCATAGCTGATAAATAATCATGTATTACATAGTTATCCTGAAGCTGACAAAAATGAGTGTCTTCTTAAAAAAGTTGAATACACTCATTTGTGTTATGTGGTCCCTTGAGATCATGTCCATATCAGTTCTTTCATATTTTTTATGACATGAAAAATCACACACTGGATTCACTCTTTGTTAATTTCAGATTTTTCTTACTTTAGTTATTCACAGGCAGGGCTCCTGGTGGACACAGCATCAGGTTTCTCAGAGAGCTCAAATACTCAGGCTTGTAACCTTGAACTTGGGCTTGTACACTCAAATACTTGTAAGTCAGAAAAGTGTTCAGTTCTGAATTCACTGCATATCTATAGCACTAGACACAAATTCAGAACCTCTCCCCAGTCTGAGCCCCACAGCAACTTTCCTTTCCTGTGCTGATCAGCCTTACTTATGCGTTTAGCATAGATCCTGCCATCAACTCTTTTAGGTTCCAAAGTCCCTATGACTGGGCAGACTTTTGGTACCCTGAAGGTTCATGCTTCTGGGGACTGGGGTTAGCTGCTCCAATCCATTCATTTTACAGACAAAAGCACTGTGTCCAGAGAGGAAAAAGACCACTTCAGGGCATCACACACATTTGTCGACGAGTGCAAACAAAGGTCTTTCCAGCCAATCTAGAGTTGGCTTTGATATCACTGGGAAGTTAGAGCCTTGGCAATGAGCACAGCCTCAGAGTTGTCCCCTCATGGTCTTCTCTGAACACTGTTCCAGGAAGAGCATGTCTGAAACTACTTCCTTCCCATCTCTGAGATGTCACAGACACCTGTTCAGAAAAGCCTGCAGGGGTCCTTACCTCCAGAGGGCGTGCCAGAGACTCTCCTAAGGAATTTAACCCACTCCTCCATTTCCGCCTGGGAGCTGGCCATGAGGACATAGGAATCCTGTCCTGTACGACTCTGGTCACATGAGGCTGGAGGAAGAAGTAACACTAATGAAGGTCTTACGTTTGTCAGGGACTAGAGCAAGGGGCAGCAAGGGGGAAGTCAAGCCTGGATTGCTTCTTTGGTCCGATTAAACGATCAGTCAAACAACACAAAAGCATCTACTTATTCCCAGAACTGAATATCTATGCACCTTTGCTGGTTTTGCTGAAACTCCCAGTTCTATAGAGGAATCACTGAACTCAGTGGTTTGCAATTGAGTTGATTTGGGCTGAGATCTGCTCCCTTGAATGACAGAAGCCATTTCCCACCAAAAGTAAGAGAAAGTGCAAGGGGCAATTCAGTACTAGAGGAGACAGGCTCAGCCCATACAAGGTTTGAAGACTTCAGTCTATCACGCCAGTCATGGATACTTTCTTCAGCTACCCTGAGCTCAGCTGTGGGTGTGGGAAAGGAAACAGCAACTCAGGAGGGACGAACAGTGAGCACACAGGTGTCTCTCTCTTGTGAATCCGCGCTTCTTGTTCAGGATCACTGCTCTCCTGCCTGCACGAGACATTGCCAACAGTGGCTCTTGATACATGGTTGACAGACAAATGAAGTCTGTTAGGGCTTTATTTACTGTTTTCACTTTAAACCCAATATTATAGACATATGTCTGTAGCATGTTCTGGTTTGGAGTTGTCAAGTGGACAAAAGGGTAGAGGAAATGACGCGGGGGCAGAGTAGGGACAGGAGACTGAGACAAAGAATGAGAGAAAGTGACAAACAGAGACAAGTAGGGAGAGAGAAGGAGAGGCGACAGAGAAGGAGCCCGCCAAGCATAGGTCTTAAAAACAAGAGAATAAGGGCAAGACAAGATACTATTAAATTTCAAAGTGTTCTAGGGGATATAAATCCATTCTTTTCAAAATATCAGGGCATTTCCTTCAAAAAAAATTTGTTCTACTACCATATGACCTAGCAATTCCACTCCTGGGTATTTATCAAAAAACAAAACAAAAACACTAATTTGAAAAGATACAAATACTTCGATGTTCATAGCAGCATTACTTACAATTACCAAGATATGGAAGCAACCTAAATGTCCAACAGAAGAATGGATAAAGAGAATGTGGTACATACATACAATGGGAGACTACTCAGCCATAGAAAAAAGTATGAAATTTTGTCATTTGCAGCAACATGGATCAATTTGGAGGGCGTTATGCAAAGTGAAATAAGTCAAACAGAGAAAGATAATTATTGTATGATATTGCTTATAGATAACATCTAAAAAAAATAACAGACTAGTGGATATAATAGAAAAGAAGAGAAGAAAACTCACAGAAAACAAACTAGTGGTCACTAGTAGGGAGAGGGAAGTAGAGAGAGACAATAAGGGGTAGAGGATTAAATGGGACAAACTATTGGGTATAAAATAAAATAAGCTACAAGGATATATTGTACAACATGGGGAAGATAGCCAATATTTTCTAATAACTATATATGGAGTACAACCTTTAAAAATTGTGAATCATTATATTGGACACCTGTAATTTACATAATAATGTACATCAAATAAGTTCTTTTAGATATCAGAAAACATGGTCCCAATTTTATTTGCTTTTTCATCTATTATTTTCTATTTGAGTATTATTGCTTTATAATTTTGTGGTAGTTTCTTCTGCACAGCAAAATGAATCAGCCATATGTATACATATCCCCCCTCCCTTGTTAGCATCCCTCCCCCACACCCTCCAGGTCTGTCTCTTATACACATCTAGATGTGTATAAGAGACAGCTCATAGGTTGCTACTTAATTAGATTTAGTAAGTAGGTTGATTAAATAAAATGTAAATCTCTATTTTATATAGCTTGAGTTTAAATAGTTTTTAACCACACTGGGTTCATATTCACTAATTCTCCCATTCTTTTTCTCCCTTTCAAGCTTGATTTTAAATAGCATGAAATGACATAAGATTTAAGAATTACCTGGTCATAGTTAGCAGATATAGTTACCGTAAATGAAAACACCCAGGAGACTGATATAGACCTGGAATGCTATGCATATGATCAAATCAAAGTCAGTCCCGTCCATACAAAGATTGTACAGGAATGTTCATAGTAGCTTTTAATAGTAGCCCCAAACTGGAAGCAAAGCAAATGTCCATCAAGAGGAAGAATAAACAAATTTTGTCTATCCGTATAATGAAATACTATTCACTAAAACAGAGATAAGTACTGATACAACCATTTAGATAAATCTCAAAACGTTTTGCCACACAAAAGAACACACTCTGGAAGAAATAGAAAAGATGGCGGCGGAGTAGGAAGGGGAGGACACTTTCTCCCTCACTGCTTCATCAAAGGAACACTTCAGCACGGAATAAACTCCACAAAACAACTTCTGAAGGCTGGCAGAGGACATCAGGCAACCAGTCAGGATACACTCATCAGTATTAGAAAGGCTCGAAGCTGAGTCACTGATGTCTTCTTCCATGGTTATGGCAGCTCTCCCTTGAATGCCAGCTTTCTCTTGCAAAGTAGATCTTTGGAGCAGAGACATCTCCATCATAGAGGAAGGATTTTTATCTGTGAGGCTGTAATGGGCACACCCCAATCTTCTGCGGGGTGATCCAAGGGGAGCCAGGTGTCTAGAGAAAGGCCAGGCTCTCCCTCCTGCTCCTCTGGGTAAGCTGAAGATGTCTGTCCATCCTTTTATCCCCTCAGACATCTGTCCCTCTGCTGTGGTTCAAATGCATCACACAGGCACCATGCCAAACCACAGACAGTCCTTCACACACTCTGTGCCTAGCCCTCTGCTCAGTGGGGTCCCTGCTGACGTCCCTTAATCCTCAATTCCAGAGTTTAGGGATTATAATCATTCCCATTTTACATGCAGAGAAACTGAGATCCTAACTCACTTTCCTAAGATCAGCAACTATTTAGAGAGATAACAGCATCCTCCCACGCTCACTTCTGTTTCATTTGAGTCCTCAAAAACCTGATCCTAACAGGTCAGATCAGAAATGCGACCTCCAGGCCTGTTATGTGGTGATAGCGGTTAGTTATTTCCATTTGAGTTGCGGATGCTTTTCCTGTGAAAAATCAGTACATAGCAGTAAGGATGGGGGACTTCCCTGCCTGGTCCAGTGGTTAAGACTCCAACTGAACTAGGGTTCAGCCCCTGGTTGGGGAACTGGGATCCTGTGTGCCACGTGGTATGGCCAGAAAACTAAAATTAAAAAGTCATCTTATTTAAGAAATAAAAGAATGCCAGAATACAGTCCAAAAATAGAATGTTTTATTAGTTTCTGGTGATGGCTACAACAAACTACAGCCAATTAGGGGAGTAAAACCCCACAGGTCTATCTTATAGATTCTGGAAGCCAGATGTCCAAAGTGGACCTCACGGTGTCGGCGGGGCTGTGCGCCTTCTGGAGGCCCTTGGGGAGAATCTGCTTGCTTATCTTTCCTGGTTTATGGCCCTTCCTCCATCTTCAAAGCCAGCAACGACTGATCGAGTCCTCCTCATGATGCTTCACTGTGATCCGTCTCCTGCCCTCCACCCCCGCACAATTCAGGACCCTTACGATTATGTTGGGTCCACCTGGATAATCCAAGATAAGCGCCTCGTCTGGAGGTCAGGTGATGAGCAGCCTTCCATCGTAATTCCTCTGCGTGTGAATGACACGAGCAGGTTCCGTGAGTTAGAGCGTGGATATCTTGGATGGAGGAGACGGGCCTGACTGTGCCTTGGTGCTGTTGTTCAGCCACCCGGTTGTTTCCTACTTCGAGACCCCACGGACTGCAGCACGCCCGGCCGCCCTGTCCCTCACCGTCTCCCGAAGTTTGCCCAAGTTCATGTCCGTTGCCTCGGTGATGTCATCCAGCATCTTATCCTCTGTCACCCCCTTCTCCTCTTGCCCTCAATCTTTCCCAGCATCAGGGACTTTTCCAGTGAGTCGGTTCTTCACATCAGATGACCAAAATACCGGAGCTTCATCTTCAGCATCTGTCCTTCCAGTGGCAGCGGGGGGTTGAGTCAGGGTTGATTTCTTTAAGATTGACTAAGTTGATCTTGCAAGCCAAGGGACAGCAATTTTTCTGCCTTCCAGATGCATGTATCAGGATCCAAAGTTAAAATGGGAGAAACATGACAGCTGCCCACAGCATGCAGTTATAACCTGACTCAGTTAACCTTGACAGGCCCAACTGAAAGCAACCACAGCAGTCTCATGGCAACTTGCCAGTCTTAACGTAGGAAATAACAACATTCATTTTGCTAAATTCAAAAATGTTCTGCTTCTGAGGCTGATCTGCTTTTAAAAAGAACCTATTATATCTGCCCATTTGGGTCCAAACCTGTATTTTCTTTCATAGCAACAGAATACTTCCAAATTTCCTCTGTTTCCAGTCTCTTGAACGCACCTTAAAACTACCCAGTCTCACTTTTTTCATGCTTTGGAGAAACCTGATTCTGTAGCCTGGCATGCTACAGTCCATGGAGTCACAAAGAGTCAGACATGACTTAGTGACTCAACAACGACAGCAAATGATTCTGAAATCCATCTTATTATTGGGTCATCGACAGCTCTTCTGGTCTCAGTCCATGGAAGCACTGGCTATTGAGGAACATCCAGATGTTCCCAGAAGTAAGTAAAATGGGCAGTAAAAAGCCCTCAGAGAAGAACTAAGGAATCCCAAAGGAATAACAATATCTCTTTCAAGCAGAATAAGGCTCTACTATCATTTCAGCTCCACAGATAAATGAAGCCCCAAGGTGCAACGGGCCTTGCCCATTGGTACCCAGTAAGTGGTAAGTCACTTCAGTCATGTTCAACTGTTTGCTATGAACTGTAGCCCACCAGGCTCCTCAACCATGGGATTTTCCAGGCAAGAACACTGGAGTGAGTTGACATTTCCTACTCTCGGGGATCTTCCCGACTCAGGGATCAAACCCATGTCTCTTATATCACCTGCATTGGCAGGCAGCTTCTTTACCACTAGCACCACGTGGGAAGTCTGTAAGTTACCCAGTAAGTTACCACCAAACTCAGGGCAAGGCTACAGATCTTTCTCTCAAGAGTCTCCATTAGCCCATAGTGCTTCAAATTTGACCTTGGCCAAAATTCATCTGGTGTCTTCCATCATGCCTACACTCCAGTCTGAGAGAATATGACTTTCAATTCACACTCATTCCTGAAGGACTCATTTGGTTGCATCATGACAACAATTAAGAAATAGCCAGATCTCGATGTTTCTAAATAACCAGAGCTTCTATGACTGATCTTTCTGATCAGAAGAGCTGGTGACAAGATGGATTCAG
The DNA here is from genome assembly GCA_006408675.1 of Madoqua kirkii. NCBI lineage: Eukaryota > Metazoa > Chordata > Mammalia > Artiodactyla > Bovidae > Madoqua > Madoqua kirkii. The sequence goes on along the minus strand of SJYC01011197.1, from coordinate 20,564 downwards.
AAGTAGGTTATCTCAAAGGCTAAGGAAAGTGAGGCTGAGTGAGATTAAGATAGATTTGAGAGACAAGAACCACAGGGAATTTGAAAGCTCTTGTTGCCCTACAAACAAATAAGTGTTTAGACACACTGAGGTGCAGGAAGAGATGTCTTTGAGAGAAACTGTTTGACATTAATACAAAGTCCCAGAACAGCAGCTCTGCCCTCAGACACATACTTTCTCTGACTTAAACAGTCTGTTCAGCATGTCTCACCTATTGAGCTGGTTCTCTTGTTAGAGAGGAACCTGCCTTCTTTTCTTCCCTTGCCTAAGGAACTCCTTTCCAGTCTTTAAAGTCAAAGTTTAATTGTTCAGTTGTGTCCGACTCTGTGACCCCATGGACTGTAGCCCGCCAGGCTCCTCTGTCTGCAGAATTCTCCAGATAAGAATACTAGAGTGGGTAGCCATTACCTTCTTCAGGGGATCTTCCCCACCCAGTGATCAAACTCCAGCCGCCCTCATTGCAAGCAGATTCTTTACCATCTGAGCCATCAGAGAAGCCCATCCTTTAAAATCTAGAACAAATGTTATTTTCTCTAGGGACCCTTCCTTCACATCTCCCTCCTATTCCAAATCTAGTGGGGAGTCTTTTTTCTAAATCTCTCAACATCCTATCCTTACCTCGATGGAAGCAGCAGCTAAATTATCCTGAACATTGTTTTCCTTGTCATTAAAACTGAGTTAACTACTTAATACTAAAATAAAAATACAAAGCTAAAGCCTTGATCTTCTACATGCACAAATCTCAGGAAAGCCAGCTTTCCTGTTGTTTGCATGAAAACCTTGGAGTCAACCTTGACTTCTCTTTGCTACATTTAATCTATCAGCAAATGAAGTACTCTCTGTCTTCAAAATGTGTCCAGAAATTGCTTATTTCTCACCCCCTTCATTGTCTCGATCACTCAACTATATAATTGCAATAACCTCCTCTCTGCTGCTCCTGGTATGTCTTTGCCCCTTTTTAACTTCAACTCAGAAGAGTTTTGTTTTTTTTTTTAAGTCAGATCATGTTACTTCTGTGCTCTAAACTCCCAATGGCTTTCCATCCTTCTAGCACAAAAATAAAATTTTGCAGTTACTGACCAGTGCCTGTGAAACTTGGGCCCACCCCTGACCAAATCACCTCCTTTTCTCCTCTCTCAGCACTCCACTGTAACCACCTTGACCTCTTTGCTGTTTCTTGAACATAAGAAATAGGCTCAGAGACTTGGCAACAGCTGTTCCCTTCCCTGGAATGCTCTTCCTCCAGATACACACTTGGCTCATGCCTTCACTTCCTTCAGACCTTGGCTCAAAGGTCACCTTCTCAATGATGTCTATTCTGCCTGCTCTCCTTCAAATGATAAATCAACAGTTGCCAACCCCACCTCACCCAGAACTTCCTCTCTCTTACTTTGCTTTCTTCTTATAGTACTGATCCCATCATAGAACTATATAATGTACTCATTTATTTGGCTTGTTGTCAGTCTCCCCCGTTGATTCTAAGCTGCTTACAGGCTGTTTCATTCATTGCTGGGTTCCCAGTTCCTACAACATGTGCAGCTCATAGCAGGTGCTCAAGAAATTTGGTGTCACATCTCAGAAAGCAGTGTGAGAATTAAACCCTACATATTCCACAGAAGGAATAGCCCCCCTCTACCTGATGATTTTCTTTAGGTGGGAGATTGCTATTCTGCTTGAGTTAAGTAGGGAAGGGAAGCTTGCCTCAAATCTTTGCCTGCTCCAAATAAAGAAAAGCAGAGCATAACAACAATGGAACTCTTCTCTGTGGGCTTTGTACAGCTAACACTGGTGATCACAGAGAGGGGGCCCTGATTAGGAAGGCCATTTCTTATGCCAGGGTTGGCCCCTGAGAATCATCCCATACAAAAAGATGACCAAAAAAGGAACCGAAAATTCTCTACATTGTAACAGAAAGCATTGTCTCATTTCAGGTTAGGTGAATGATGACATGTTTGGGAAAATGGCTCCCTACCTTATTATTGCTTTGTAAGTATTGTTTTTCCTTATGTGATGAGTGTGTGCATGCACCTATATACATGTGTGAATCTGCCCAAGAACTGCCCCAGCAGCCCAGGAGACAACTGCAAGTGTAAGTTACAGTGAGAGGACAGATCTTCAGCCTAGCACAGCAGTCTCCAAAGGCACTGGCTTCTTGGTGCAAAGCCCAGAGTAAATTTCTAGTTGGAACTCTCAGTAGGGTCACCCTATATTGAAAAATCAGGCTATGGGACACAAGTTATCATGAGTGGCTGTGTCTCATGATTTGTGCTGGGAAAGGGTTCCCAGAAAGAGAAGAAATTTTGTGGGAAAGGGGTGGAGTTCTCCCAGAAAGGAGAGATTGGAAAAGTAGGCTCTTCCTTTCAGAAGGAAGAAAAATGGATAGCTCCTCAGGTAAAAATCAAGGGAAGGCCCATGAGGTGGCCACTTAGGAAGAGTTGAACTTTAAAAAAAAAAACACCTATTTTTCTTTGTTTTCTATAAACAGTCATAGCCAGTTTGGAGATTGATTTCTGAATTTTATAATTTCCTCTAGTTATTGCCAAAACATCAAACACTGACATGATACTGTTACCAGGCACTATACCAAGTGTGACATATACATTTGTTTACTTAATCCTCACTATATCATCATTGTCCCTATTTCACAGGTAAAGAAACAGAGGCAAGGAGAAATTAAATCATTAAATTATTAAATTCAATAACTGATCACAATTACACACATAGCAGGGGCTTCCCTGGTGGCTCAGATGGTAAAGAGTCTGTCTGCAATGCAGGAGGCCAAGGTTCGATCCCTGGATCAGGAAGATCCCCTGGAGAAGGGAAAGGCAATCCACTCCAGTGTTCTTGCCTGGAGAATTTCACAGACCTGGTGAGGTCGCAAAGAGTGGGACACGACTGAGCGACTTTCACTTTACTCTATCACACTTGCAGCAAATGGCAGGGCCAGATGTGGTCCCAGGCAGGCTGGCTCCAGATAGTGCACGTCCACCCTCTCTGCTATACTGCCTTCCCCCGCAAGCTTCTTATGCATACGACCGACTTGTGTGAGGGTTAAAAAGAAAATTAAGGGAAGGGGCACTCAGGGACTTGGGGCCTCTCCTGCTGTGTCACCACGGCAGCAGCAAAATCTGGCTGCAGAGCTGGACCAGCAGCCCTGGAGCTCCTGGTGGGGCAAGAGACGGGCAGAAGCAGCTTCAGTGTGACACATCAACTCCCCTTGAAACAAACAAATTCCCCCATTCCCTACATGCGTTCCAAGAGGGTAACTCTTGATGAGAAAGAGGCATCTCCAGCGTGCTGTTAACTTGTGTGATAGGTGAATTACAGCACCCGACACATAATAAGTACTCAGGAAGTTGGAGCTGTCATTTCTTACTAGGTCACATCGCACCATATGAGACTGCTGATTATCGACCGTTTTTGACCTACCAACATGGCAGTTTCTCATGGTTCATTTTATTTGTTCATTTTATTGTCCCGCTCATCTTCAAAGCTAAGGTCCTTTTCATGTTGTTGCTTAGTTGCTAAGACAAGTTCAACATTTTTGTGACCTCATGGACTGTAGCTTGCCAAGCTCCTCTATCCATGGGATTTCCCAGGCAAGAATGCTGGAGAGGGTTGCAATTTCCTTCTCCAGAGGATCTTCTCGATCCAGGAATCGATCCTGTGTCTCCTGTATTGGCAGGAAGATTCTTTACAAACCACTGAACCACCAGGGAAGCTCCCTTTTAGTTAGCGAGGGTAATATACTTTCAGATCAGTGTCCCAGTGCCTAGTGAATACCTGGCTTCCGCCCATGAAATGCTTACAGAGCTGAATCAGTCTGCACATCCACTTAGTTTCCATGTTATTAATGAACTAGTATAGGATCATTAACTATATAGAGAACTATTATGCATTCTTACTAGGTTTGTTGGCTAGCTGGTTGACAGACTCACTGAATGTAGCCTTGACTTCTGGGATCAGAAGTAACCTGGGAATGTAACGAACATCTCTCCCACTTTTTGTCACCTACCTGGAATGACTTCGAAGACAAACTTCCCCGCTTCTTCTGGATTTGTGGCGATCTCCTTGATTGTACTTCCAGGTAGATACATGCAGCCCTGAAAGATTGAAAATGAGGCCTTTAAGATAAACAGAAATGTCATCAGCTTCAAACTAAACTTAAGTTGGAGGACAGGCAGGATAGTGCTGGGCTGGTGGAGAAGAATATGAAAGCGAGCATCTCAGCTTCGAATGGGGCCCTTCGGCTGTTCAGACCTCAGTCAAATTAAGTGGCAGCTATGTGAGCACAAGGGAGGTGCCTGAGGAGACAAAGAGGACAACGTCTTGATGCAGGATAGTGCTGGGCTGGTGGAGAAGAATATGAAAGCGAGCATCTCAGCTTCGAATGGGGCCCTTCGGCTGTTCAGACCTCAGTCAAATTAAGTGGCAGCTATGTGAGCACAAGGGAGGTGCCTGAGGAGACAAAGAGGACAACGTCTTGACCAGAGAATGAGCAGAGAGGGTGCTGTCAACAACTTGTGTCTCTTCCTACTTTTCCAAGAGCCCAAATTCATGGCCAAACCAGACACCTGATCACTGTGGAGGCCATGATGAGACTAGGGGGATCCTACGACCTGCCAGGTCGTCAGAGGGGCCACTGAGGACTGAAGCAAGGTCATCAAGGAGATGCAGTACTTAGCAGCAGCACACTCCAGGAGTCTGTGCCTTTGCTAAGGACTTCAGCTGTGTACTATTCACTTAGTCCTTTCATCAATCCTCCAAGTAAAGTATTGCTACACAAATTCACAAGTGAGGATATGGGATCAGAAAGGTCCTGTGATTTACCCAATGTCACAGAGCTAGGAAGTGGCAGAAATTCATCTCAGAAGTGAGTTCACAGCCTGTGCTCTTCACCATCACAGCTGAGGTGCTGAGACCCTTCAGCATCATGTCCCTTGAAGGGACAGGGGAGGAGGCTCATGGATTCATGGGGGCGGGTGGGGTAGAAGAATGAGGGGGGAAAGTGTGACCTCACACATGAAAATGTCATCAGAAAAACAAGTCACCTCCCCAACGTGTACACTCACTGCTTCACCGCTGACACACGCAGTATCTCCTTAGACCTCAGAACAGCCCCAAATCAAAAGCAGGGCAGAGTGGCCACACCCATTTCACAGATGAGGAAACCAACGCTTTCAAAGTCTAAGTAACTGCAGGAAAGGAGATAACTAATTCGTCCTCCAGTTACTCACTCATAATTTACATCTCACTGACTGAAATAGGTAGCGTATCTGATTCAGAGTTGAGTAAACAGGGACGTTTTATTTCTAGAACAAAGCACAGATGAAAGGACTGGCAACAGAGAAGCTATAAAGGAAGAGTCTTAAGCAACTCATATCAGCTCAGAATTCTGAAAGAATAAATGTTCCTTGAGGGTCTAGAAATGAAAATGTCTAAGACTGAGAAACAGAGTAGAAAAAAAAGAAGAAGAGGAAGAGGGGGGGAAGGGGGAAACGGGAAGAGGAGAAGGAGGGGCAGGAGGGAGGCAGGGGAAGAAGGAAAATGAAAAATATCTGCTTATACTTCCCTAATGTTATTATTTAAAAATAGCCACCACCCACACTCTCCTCATTATCTTTAAATATCAGTGGCCTCAGGAAAAAACTGACCCTGAGATTATGCTGCTGGATAGTATACGCTGGACTTTTAACACAGATCCCAGCACCGAGTAACTGTTCAATAAATGGTACTTACACATTTTGCATTTTATTTTTACTCTACTTGGATTAAATTTATCAAATAATAGTTTAGAGATGTATTTAGGAGAGACAGATACCTCTGAAATGACATTTTATTTTTCTTCCTACTAGGCAGGGCTCCCTCCTGTCTAAAAAACGAGTGTTTTGTTTTGTTCCTATAGCTCATAGCCATTACTCTCTCTTTTTCTTTTTTTTCCTTGCTGTTCTCCTGAGACACAAGTGACATACTACACTGTCCAACTTCAAGATACACAGCACAGTGATTTGACCCACAAACATCATGAAATAATCACTGTAATAAGTCTAGTGAACATCCATCATCTCATATAAATATTTTAAAAATTTCTAATGTTTTGCTATATTTTACTATTATTTTTCTTCATATAGTTATTTACATTTAATCAATCTGTGTGGTAGAAATAGTGTCTAACACTGTGCTATTGCACTTCCAGTCTCAATTCTGAGTTCAGGGATGCTGGTAGCTTGAATCAGCCACGGTGGGAGTGTTTACACCACAGAAACTGGCAAGTGCTTCGTCCAAAGTAGTTCCTCTCCCAGCAGGCTGTTGGTTAAATACTTCCCAGCTTGCCCCTGATAGACAACCATCTGTTCCGACTTCAGAGAAAGCAGATGAAGCAATGGGACAGCTATACCAGGAATATCTAAAACCATCATTGTAGCAGAGACGTGAGAGCAATTCAGAGATTCTGTTTTAAACAACTTCCTTGACAAAGAAATTTTGGAATGAGTTATAGAAAGCTAGGTCATGGACTTACAGGGCATTATACTGTTAGAGCTGAACAGACCTTTCTGAGAACTCAGAGGAAAAAATGTACAGATTGCCTTCTCCCAAATCCTCCCTGGAAGAGCATAAATGAGAGGGCTCTGTAATTTACTTAATCATTCTCCTTTGTCAGACACTTCATCCGATGTTTCTCACTACAAATAGCACTGCACATATCTGATTTCTTTTGAAGAGCTTCTTAAAAGGACAGGGTCATTCTGGATATGATATTTTTGGCTCTTAGAAATCTAGCCAAATTGCTTTCTAGAAAGGCTGCACGTACTCATCATCAGTACACGAGGGCCTTTTTCAGATCATTGCTCTCAGATGACTGCAGCATTTTTGTGTTTTGAGTTTTTTAGGGATGTGTGTTCTTTTTAAATTTACAACTGATTTATATTTTAGTCATAGAGAAAGAGAAAAAGTTTTGTGTAACTCCAGTACTCAGATAACTCAGTTAACACCTCTGTGTATTTCTTTCCAAGTTTTTTCCCATAAATTACAGATTCATGATTCTTTTTCCCTCAAAAATGGGGTTAGCATATAAATCATCCTCTGCTGTTAAGTGCTTTTTTTCAAAGCAATTAAACTATCAATGTTTTTCATTTTCAAAAAGTATCAATTTCAGCATCAACAGCTGAATTATATTTTATTATATAAATATATATAACTTCCCTAATATAACTTAGCCTCTTTTGCTATATATTCTTTCTATGTCACTATTATAAACCCCTATATTAGGAATGCAGACTCAAATAATTTGCATTTTTAATGAGGCTTATTACTCTCCACAAAGGTTGTACAGATTCTCATTTCTACCAATTGTGCATGAGAATTCCTGTTAGTCTTCACTAATATTGGAATTTCTAGAAAATCTTTGCTGGTTTTATAAAAGGACAATGATATATCATTAACTTCCATTGCATGTCTTTAATTATGACCGAGAGTGGAATTTTTTACATATGCCTTTTGGCTATTACATTTCTTTGGGAAATTGTCTGTTTAAGTCCTTTGCTCATTTTCCTATTGCTGTTTCTTATAGGTTTGAGAGTACTTTAGATATGAAGAATATTTATCAGATGTATATGAACAGCTTTTCCTGTTTGTTCCTTGCCTTTTCACCTTATTATTTTTGTTTTTAAGATAGAGAAATTTCTATTTATGCAATTAAAATCAGCTTAAGAAATTAAAATGTGCTTAAGAAACACCTGCTTCCCAAAGATCATGCAGGTAATTACACTTTCTTCTCTGATTTTTATGAACTTGTTTTCACATGTAAGTCTTTAATCCATCCAGCATCATGAATGGTGTGAAACATAGGGTGGAAATAGACCTTTATTTTTTCCCATGAATTTATTTCATAGCTTTCATTTCACTTCAAGATATTTGCAATGTCTATGGATCCCAATGGAGAAGGCAGTGGCACCCCACTCCAGTACTCTTGCCTGGAAAATCCCATGGACAGAGGAGCCTGGTGGGCTGCTGTCTATGGGGTTGCATAGAGTTGGACATGACTGAGCGACTTCACTTTCATTTTTCACTCTCATGCATTGGAGAAGGAAATGGCAACCCACTCCAGTGTTCTTGCCTGGAGAATCCCAGGGACGGGGGAGCCTGGTGGGCTCTCGTCTATGGGGTCGCACAGAGCTGGACACGACTGAAGTAACTTAGCAGCAGCAGCAGCATGGATCCCAAAATAATGTTAAATGATAGTATAATAAAAGTTCTTTAGTTTTACAAATTTTTCTTTATCTTAATGAAATAATGATGGATATATGAAAAGTCTACAAAATGTCCACTTAATTCTTGTTTGTCACAGTAATATAGAAACATCAGCCCAAATTCTCAACTAATTTCTAGGATGAAATTGGTTAAAAAATTATAGAATGTCCACACAAGAAATTATTTTGCCACCACTAAGAATTACATTGTAGAAGAATATTTAATAAGGGACAATATTCATGACATATAGTTAATTCTTAATTAAAATATTATTATACTAATTTTGCATTCAGAATAGATATTTTTAAATGTGTATGCATAGAATAAACAAAGAATTGAGGATCTGGGTAGCTATTTCTTCCTGATGGGATAATTTTTATTTTCTACTTTCTGATTTTCTGCATCCTCCAAATTTCCTACCATGTTCCCATATGGCTTTTGTAGTCAAAATGTTCATACCCATATAATGTAAAATATTCTAAGAAACTATCATTTTATTACTGAAAGCTTTTTTAAAAACTTTTTATATCTGAAATGAATTTTGAATTTTATTAAATTTTCTTTTCAGCCATCTCTTTAGGGGTTGTGTCATTTTTCTCATTTGACTTCTTGATATTGACTTACTGGCTTGATACATTAATAGGTTTCCTACAAAATAAGCCACACTTGTCACCCTTGAAGCAGCTTTACTAATTTAATCCTGAGAGGATTCTGAGTTTCCTGGTCCCAAGGTAACGGAGAAAAGTTAGGACCACCAATAATTAATTTTATCCTTTGACATCAGTTTTTGCTTTTACAAAACAACTTTTTACATGCGCTTCATATAATCCTGTGACATAACTGTCTCATTTTACAAAAGAAGAAAGAGGGGTCTAGAAAAATTAAATAATTACATGGCCAGATGGTAGTAGAACCAAACATAAGTTCCCCCACTACACCTCAGTGAAGTAAGTCTCACTGAGCTGCCCTTTCTGCTAATGTCAGAAGGCCAATGCACTGCTATCTCCCTCACTCTTCGCAGATGGGAAGACTTCCTGCCTCACTATTAATGCACTAGGAACTCCATCTCAGCCTGTAATTGCTTGACTCTTATGGGGTCTGTGTGTCAAGTGAAGAAAGTCTGGTTTCTACACACAGGACACTGATCAAGAACTCAGTGTTGGGGTCTCCAGCCCTTCTCCAGCCTCTGCAGGAATAAACACTCCCAGCCCTCCGGGTGGCGGGCCAACCAGGCATTGCTGAGGTGTTACAGAGCCTCAAGCCTGCCCTTAAGAGAACCGTCCTCTTCCAAAAGAACCTTCACGTTTCTTTACATACCCTGTCACCCACTTCCAATATCTTCACCCTTCTTGGGGATTTTTTTCCTGCCTCCAGCAGGTTCTACAGTCTGTTCTCTCTAGTAAACCCCTTCCAGCCAAGCCTACTCTTTCACCTCCACTGCTCTAGGAGAGGGTGTCCAGCCCTCCTGGTGGCCTTGAGACAGACAATTTACACCTGGGGCCTCTCAGCTGTTACTAACATCTCTGTTTGCTCTCATTCACCACAATGGCCATGAGGCTGGAAGAAAAGACCTAAGCCCAAGATTTAGGATCAAAGCCTTCTCTAGCCCCATCCACTCCAGCTGGAAGTCCTGTTTACTGTACTTTCAAAGTATATCAGGCAATCTGGTCATTTTCCTGCAGGCCCCAACTCCTATTGCGATTTTAAACATTATAGCCTCTCATCTAAATCACCCTTATGCCTCTCCACTTCTGCCTTGGATCTATTTTGGACTCTGGTAGCCAGAGCCATCTTTTTACAACACATAACAAGAATGACCCCTTTCTTCTGGAAACCTTGTTAGGCCTCCCATTTACCTCAGAATAAAGGCTCAAGTCCTCACAGAGGCCTACCGTGTCCTTTGCAATTTGCACCCCCACCTCCTGCCTTCTCTCTGACTTCATCCCCTCTGATACCCTCATTCTCTCTTACACCCCCACTCCGCCCTCCTTGCTGTTTCCCACACATATCAGACATACTGTACCTCAGGCCTCAGGCCTCAGGGCCTTTGCATTGCCTGTCCCTGCCACCCGGAGTGCTCTTTCCCCAGAGATCTGCCTGCCCAATTACCACTCCTCCTTAATCTTTTCTCAGATGTCCCCCTCTCCATGAAATCATCCTGCCCACCCTTCTTGAAATAGTACCACCTCCCTCAAATGACCAATCCTCCTAGCCCACTCTATTTTTTTTCTTCATAGAAATAGTCATTTTCTAACAAACCACATATTTTTCTTAATGATTGTTTATTTTCTGTCTTCCCCACCCCATCTTCTAAGATCCACATGGCAGGGTTTTTTTGCTTGTTTGTTTTTTCTTTTAATCTGTTTTACTCACTGGGGTTATTTCAATTCCCCAACTGCCTGGTGCAAAGCAGATGCTCAACAAATACTGATTGAACAGACAAATAAATCAAAGCCTCAAATCAATTTTCCTGAACCCAAATCCACTCTCCCTGAGCCCTTGTGCTCTGCATCCCCATCAAGACCACGCTGGCACGGAATCTCTTTCGCTGTCTACCTGAAACTATCACAGCTTTGTTAATCGGCTAGACCCCAATACAAACTGAAGAGCTGAAAAGACCATAGCTGCCAGGCCTGACTTTGTGCTGTGTTTAGGAAGAGCCCCAGTGATCATCTTGGGCTCCCTGGAGGATTATCACCCTGTCATCTCTGAAGCCCAGTTTATATTAACTTGACAAGGGTGAGAATGACAGAGAGGTGCTTTCGAATGGACAGGATGTTATCCTAGTGAGAAGCCCCCTGTGAGTTTGTAGGAATCTCTATCCGCCTCCCACGCCCGGGAGAGGACGGCTGTAGGAAGAAGGTGCAAACAGCCTGCTTGGTACCTGTGGCTTGACGTCCTCCTCGTCCTTGTAGTAATAGAGCTGCTGCGCCCTCAGCACGAAGTACCTCTGCTGCCAGTTTCTCACGATGGACCTCTGCTTCTTCAGCCAGCCCATCTTGATGGGCCTTTCCAGCGGGTTGGGGGTGGATGCAGGGTGAAAGGCCGCCATCTGCTCGCCGGTCATCACGCTCCTTGACCGAGCTGTGGAGAGAGACAGACAGGCGGGCTGACCTGGGCTGTGAGCAGTGTGCAGGGAGGGCCCGGGAGGCACTGGGCCCCAGCTAGGCCGGGCTCAGGGCTCCAGATCTGCTGCAGAGAGCATGCCCCGGGACCCAGCGAACCAGCCGAGGGGCCCACTCCCACCAGCGCCGGCCCTGGGGCTCTCCACCCGCAAGGTCCGGCAGCTGGAGTCCGCTCCCTCCTTCTACAAAGCCAGAGATTGGCTGGAGCCGTCTGAAGAGGAAGTGGCTGCAGCATCTGACAAAAGGTGCTTCCTTTTTCCTGCGTGGGAGTCAATATCTGACAAGAGAGAGTAGAAAATAGTGCCTCTTGCTCTCAGGGTTCAGGGTGAGTCCCACGCAGCTGCAGAGCCCCCAGAAGCTGGCTGACTTCTTCCACAGAAGGAGTTGCTATGTTCCCCAACCTCCCTGTCTGGTTCTGCCCTGCCCCGGCTGCCCCCGCTGCCCCCGCAAGCCCCTCACCCCTGACCTTACACCACCGTGCAGGATGCGGACACCTCCCAAATCCTTCTGCCCAGGGTCGTCAAGTGCTTTCTGTCCCCCTGCCCACTGGGCGAGTTCACAGCCCTTTCTGCTGGACCAAGCGCCTCCCTGTGGCTGCCTTCCCGTTACCCTTTCGGTCGGGTTGCCCCTCCAGTGTGGCTGACAGCATACAAACGTTTGAAGGGAACATGAGTCTGTCAACAGGACACAAAAGCAGAGTTTGAATCCAGACCCTTCAACCCACTGCAATGTGTAGCTTCCTTTTGCTTTCACAGGAGAGCTCTGCCTGTCATCAGATTAAGTCCAGGTGACCACAGCTTGTCTCCATGGTAACTCCCACTGAGGATAACTCTCTCCTTCCTTCCTTTCCACAGCAATCGATCAGCCAACCTGGGGTCCCCCGAGGGTCAGCATGTCCTTTCTATGTTTCTCCTTTCCTTCTTTCCCAGCTGGTTCAACAGTGCCCTTAAAATCATGTTGGCACTCCCTGTCTCCTCAGCCTTATGCTAAGTGAACTCCATACCTGTCAGGCTCCTGTGTCTGCAGTCTCCTCCTTGCTGGAGGAAGTCTCCATCTTATAATCCCCTTATCCAGCTTTTGTCAGTCCCCAGAACGTTCATGACGTAGCTGAACTAAGCCAGCTCCTCTCTCAGCCCATCTCATCTCACCTGGTTAAAGACTGGATTTTCCTTTCTTGGATCTTTCAGCCTGGATACATCAGGCAACTTCTCTGAGCCTGTTTCCTCACTTGTTAAACCATCATCATAACCCCTATTCTATGGAATTGCTGTGGAGATTAAATGAATTAATATATATATATATCTATATATATATATATATATCTCACACACACCACTTTGCACAATCCCTCGTCCAAGGTGAACAAATGTCACTCATTATTTTTATCAACAGATGACTTTACTTCCTACTTTAAAGATGGGGATCACCGTTGAGGATCTCCTAAACTTCCCTGTTCATTTCAAAATGTTGCTCCATCATCAAGTCTTCCTTCTTCCTTCATTCCCACCTTCAGTGCACTGAAGTAACAACTTCTCTCATGGCTTTTGATTCCCTGTTGGTTTTTCATCCTGTATTTCTGTTCACAACATGCTTTCAAGTACCAGAATTGTATACAGCATTACAGCGTCTTTCTTCCACTGACTCTAATTGCATCCAGAGTTATCACCCTATTTATATATTTCATCCTGTATTGCTGTCTGAGATGGACTCTTTCCTAACTGGGCTTTCTTGACCCCACAAAGGGTCTGCGTTCGTGTCACATACTGTCATTCCCAAGGTGCAGCTTACAGCATCAACCCTTACCTCTCACCAGGGACTGGAGAGATCAGCCTATGTTGTACACCAGGACACAAGACATACTTAATTCAACCTCCTTTGCACAGACATCATAACAGTACAGATACCCCATTGTAGTAAAAAGTAACTTGACATTCTGATGGCAATTCAGCAGCACGCTAGCCACACCTTGCTTTATGTCCATGTGTCCTGGCCAGTTAAGGATTTTGTCTTAGATTTTGCTTTTCCCTTTACTGCTGCCTTCAAGGTCTTCCACCTGTAACTCAAAGAACAGCCACTCTGGGGCTGATCACTTGCTCCAAGGCTGTTTCAGTGATCTGAGGGAACCAGAGGAGGGTCTGGGTAGGAGTACCATGGGGGAGGAGGGAATCTGAAGTGTCTCTCTAGGCCAGAGACTGTCACTTGGGAAGACTCATATTTGTACTAGAAAGAGGGCAGAGTGGAAAGAATGGTTTGTATTCAGAATTTTGGAAGAAGACTGAAGAGTGAGGGATTCTGATGGATGCACGGGGATCTTCTCTCTCCTCAATAGCCTCTGTGTAGCCCAGCTCAATGGGATTTCTGTGATCATTCAGCTGAAGCAGCACCAGACTTGGGAGGGATGCCATCCTGCCTAGCAAGTGCTTAATGAGAAACCTTCATGTGGCTTCTAGGGTGATGCCACTAAAGGCAGCCTGTGCAGGAGAGGAGGGAATCAGGTGCGTGCCAGGCTCTGCCCTGCCCCTGCGAGAGATCCACAGAAACTGTTAGAACTCCTCCGGGAGATAGGAGAAACCAGAGGACTCCAGAAGCACTGAAGAAGTAGGAGCAGGGGAGCAGGACCCAAAAGACACTGGAGAGTGAAGAGAACCAAGCAGGGAAGAAGAATTCAGATGCTGGGATAGCTCTGGCAAAATTTTCATGCTCCGTAGTGGCAAAAACTGTGACAGTTGGACCATAAAGAAGGCTGAGTGTTAAAGAACTGATGCTTTCAAACTGTGGTGCTGGAGAAGACTCTTGAGAGTCCTTTGAACTGCAAGGAGATCAAATCAGTCAAACCTGAAGAAAATCAACCCTGAATAATCATTGAAAGAACTAATGCTGAAGCTCCAACACTTCAGCCACCTGATGCAAAGAGCCGATTCATTGGAAAAGACCCTGATGCTGGGAAAGATTGAGGGCAGGAGAAGGGGGCGACAGAGGATGAAATGATTGGATGGCATCATTGACTCAATGGACATGAGTTTGAGCCAAGTCTGGGAGATGGTGAAGGACAGGGAGACCGGGTGTGCCACAGTCCATGGGGTCACAAACAGTCAGACACAACTGAGCAACTGAACAACAACAAGTGACAAAAACAGCAATAACAGAAACAAATACGCAAAACTCCACACCTTCCCCTAGAAGCACCAGGGCAGTATAGAATAGCCTGGCAAAGGAAGAGTAGATATATGAAGCTTATATCCTCAGACTTGGTTAAGAGGGGTCTTGATGTCCTGGTGACAAGTAAGTGACCACTTTGTCTGCATGTGTGGGATCTAGGCCTTGGCTGACCATCTGTTATATTTCAGAAATGATCCCATTCACCCATACTTCCATCAAATGTGATGTGAGTTGGGACACTGGGCCATGAGTACAGGTGGTTCAGGACAAATTCCCACTGCTAGAATCAGGCCCGAATACTGGGGAGATGATAGCAGAGTTTCTGATGAGACAGTAAAGAAACTGGGGTTCCTTTTGTCCCACATCAGAGCTGTCTCCCACCTCGGCCCTCAGTAAGGCCCCTCAGCCAGCCTGCTTATCATCAGATGAGTCAAATACCGGAGAAGAAAGCCTGATGGGCACCAAGATGGACTTGGTTTTAACTATATTTCCTGATTTTTTCCTTTGAACAGTCTCTCTTCTCTATGGGTGTGACTTGTTCCTGAATAAAGTAAACAAAGAAATCTGTTACTATTTATGGGGGCTGTTTCTCATAATGAAAATAATCAGTATGATAACTTTTGCTTGTAAGCCAGTCATCACATACTAGTGCAGGCTCCCAGCACTTCAGGCAGGAAGTCTGAGCTGGATTGTGGGCTGGAAAGAGGGTGGTGAGTAGCCAGTAAGGCAAGGTGGGCAGTTGGAAGGCAGTTTTTAAAAGTTTACAGAATACTCTAGGGATGTGGGAAACCACCCCTTACTCTCATAGATAAAGAACAAATAGGCCCCAAGACCTCCACTGACCAATAATATAGTAACTACTTGTTATGACTGGCTACATACATCAAAATGAATTAAATTAAATTCAGTGCCTTGTTCACATCAGCCACATCTCAAGTGCTCAACAGCCCATGAGGCTCATGGCTAGTAATAGACAACATAGAATATTTCCATCATCACAAAAAGTTCTATTGGTTGGCACTTCAAGCATGAGATGAACAGGCCATAAAGGTGAGAGTATCATTTCATCAAATAGAGAAATGAAACGAGGGTCCAGAGAAGAAGTGGCTTCTGATGGCAGAGTTAGAAGTTCAGCCTTGACCTGAGAGGTTAGAGGGAGCCAGCTCACCTACCTGAGCAAGAGAGGTCTGTGATAAAATAGACAAGTGGTTTAATTGAACTGAATAGGTTGAACTCTAGCCTGCAGGTGAGGGAGGGCAAGATGAGACACAGAAAAAAAGACACAGAAGTTCCATATTCTCAGTGATGCAGTTTCTGCAGCAGAAGTTAGCTGCTTTTTGCCCCAAATTGGAATGAGAAAAAATTAAAGGAGGAAGTTTAAACAGAGAAGTCAGCTGGGGAGGCATTATCACTTCCTTTCTTTATCTTCTCATCTTCTGACCCCTCCCCCTCCAGATAATCAATCACAAAATCTTCTAAGGTCTACTTCGCAGATGTTTCTTCCAACTTCTCTCAATTCTGTGTCTGTTTAGATTCTGTTTTAGAAGCTGTGAACATGTGAGTGAGATCGGAGTAGTTCAGTCAAAGCCAGAAATCTCTGAAGATATTTTCTCAATATGTTGATCTGAGCAGTGTATTAGTCTAGGAACCCTGTTTAAATAAATTTGAAAAGGGAGTACAATTTACATGGCCGCCCCCCAGACACCCTCTCCTGAGCTGTGGACTCATCTACCCAACTGCCCACATGTACCACCATGAAGATCTTAAGGTCATGTGTTGCTAGTTGAACTTACCACTTCCTCCCCCATCTTCCACCCATTCTTCGGGTTGTGCAACAGACACATTCAAACCTGCTTTTCTATGGTTTGTTGTGACTGATCTCTTCCCAGTCAACCAGCCAATCCAGAAGGCTGCTCCATTCCTATATCCTCACAATCAACAGCTTTTTTTCTCTTTGATCCCTCCTCTTTACCCCCACCATTTTGGGGGGCCCATTTATCCTCTCCCTGGATTTCTGCAATAGTTGCCTGACCTGTCTCCCTCCCACCAACTCACCTCTAACCCACTGATAACATTGTTTATGACTCGGATCTTCTGAAGCACAAGTCTAACCATGTCACTCTTTGACCTAGAAGCTTTCAATGACCCTCCAACATCTTTATCCCAAAAGATGAAGGCTAAACTACCTACCATGGGATTCAGAATCCTTGGTGATTCTCCTACTGTGTTTCCTGCCCTTCCTCCATAAACATCCTGAACTTTATCCATGACAGTATTCTAGTCTTTCTGCTGGAATATTCTCCTACCCATCCTTAGCCACCCCCAATTGGACCTCCTGGAATGTTCTTCTTCATCCTTTAAGACTTCTGGCCACACCTCCCACAAGAGGCCTTTTCAGCCCAGGCAGACTGAATCAAGCCCTGCGCTCTGGTCCCTCTTAGCTGGGGATACATGTCCTTCAAAACACTTATCATGTCTTCTGGTCTCTTTCTTATTCTGTCTTCCCTCTCTACTTGAACTCTAAGAGGACAGGCGCCAGCTTGGGTCTACCTCTTAAAACATGGGCATTAAATGGAGGTCATAATTTTTAGCATTATTATCATAGTATAGATTTGATTTCATATTAAATGAGAGAAAAGATAGAAGTGATAAAAGGAAAGAGATGAAGGAAGGAAGAGGAAAGGAGGAAAGGAAAAGGAGAAAACTAACTGGACAGTGTACAATATTCTGGGTACAAATCCAGAGGTCAGAATTAGGATGACGGCAGGGGAACAGAGAGCATAGGAGGCGGTGGTGAGGTGGATCACTGGCGCCCCACACCTGGCTGAACAGCAGGTGGGTGAGGTTTGGGGTTTGAGTGGCTCAGGTGAGGGGGCCTTCTCCATCCATTCATTCTATACATATTGGCCAAGCACTTGGCATAGACTGGAAACAGTGACTGGATCTGGGATCTAAGATCAGCCAGACACAACCCTGCCTCCAGACAGCTCGTAGACCTCAGAGGCCCTTTTGTAGATGCAAGGAAAGAAGCAGAGAGCATGGTGGGTTGGAATGGGCAGGAAAGTCCTGTTCTGGGTGTGATGAAATATAAGGGTGGGCTGGTGATTGCGTGAAATTAAAAGATGCTTACTCCTTGGAAGGAAAGTTATGACCAACCTAGACAGCATATTAAAAAGCAGAGACATTACTTTGTCAACATAGGTCCGTCTAGTCGAGGTTATGGTTTTCCCAGTGGTCATGTATGGATGTGAGAGTTGGACTATAAAGAAAGCTGAGTGGTGAAGAATTGATACTTTTGAACTGTGGTGTTGGAGAAGACTCTTGAGAGTCCCTTGGACTGCAAGGAGATCCAACCAGTCCATCCTAAAGGAGATCAGTCCTGGGTGTTCATTGGAGAGACTGATGTTGAAGCTGAAACTCCAATACTTTGGCCACCTGATGCAAAGAGCTGACTCATTTGAAAAGACCTTGATGCTGAAGGCAGGAGGAGAAGGGGATGACAGAGGATGAGATGGTTGGATGGCATCACTGACTCAATGGACATGGGTTTGGGTGGACTCCGGGAGTTGGTGATGGACAGGGAGGCCTGGCGTGCTGCAGTTCATGGGGTCACAAAGAGCTGGACATGAATGAGCGACTAAACTGAATTGAACTGAGATCTTTTGACTTCCCCAGAATTTTGGTTTTGACAGGTGAGGCCTGTGTGTTTAGAAAGAGGTTACTGGGGGTAAAGAGGTACAAGTGAAAGGATGTGAGTAAGAGTCTCCTATTTGGAAAGTAACATAACAGATGTTCAGAAATCAAAGAAAAGGCTAAGCCCAGGGGAGACTAGCATTGAGGGAAACAGTTTTAAACCAGAGCCCTGGAGATCAACTTAGATACAAGGCAGAAGAGGTTATTGTTTTCCCTGTCTTTACAGAGAGCTTGCACTAGGTGTAAGTGTGGAAGAAAGGAAGTACAGCAAGAAAATCCACTCTCCCCAAGAGTTTAGTGATGGAGCAGGGGTTGCTGCCTGGAAGGGATGTGAAAGGAGAGGCTGTCATTCCATGCTAAGCAAAGATCCAGGGCCACTATTGGCTCATCTCACACCCCTGGGCCAGGAGCTATCCTGGAGGAGCAGATAGTACCCCTGGAGGGATGGATGTAGCCACTCGCCAGGTAACAGCTTCATGAGAGGAACACTGGCTGGGTTTCAGCCCTGATCATTCTTTCTGCCGAGACTTTCGACCACACACTTACACAAACATCTGTGTTATGTTAGAGGACCCTTAAGGACACAGGTACAGGACTTCCCTGGTGGCTCAGATGGTAAAGCGTCTACCTGCAATGCGGGAGATCTGGGTTCAATCCCTGGGTTGGGAAGATCTTCTGGAGAAGGAAATGGCAACCCATTCCAGTCTTCTTGCCTGGAAAATCCCATGGATGGAGGAGCCTGGTAAGCTACAGTCCATGGGGTCGCAAATAGTCAGACATGACTGAGCAAATTAACTCACTTACTCACTCAAGGATACAAGTACTGTTCAAAAGCAAGAGGTCCTTCATAAAGAAGCCTTTGAGCTTCTGATCTCAGTGTTCATGTTCAGAAAAGCATATTTGGCTGCATAGGCGAGCAAAGGCCCCATGGCTTGGAAATAAATATCTCTTTTTTAATTCATGTTTTTATTGAAGCCTAGTTGAATTATAATGTGTTAATTACCATTGCACAAAAAAGTGACTCAATTACATATATGTCTATATGTGTTAGTCACTCAGTCGTGTCTGACTCTTTGTGACTTGATAGATGGTAACCACCAGGCTCCACTATTGGTGGAATTCTCCAAGAAGAATGCTGGAGTGGGTTGCCATTCCCTTCTCCAGGGGATCTTCCTGACCCAGGGATTGAGCCCAGTCTCCTGCATTGCAGGTAGATTCTTTACCAACTGAGCCACCATATGTCCACATTCCTTTTCATATTCTTTCCTTTTCTTTGTGGTTTATAACAGGATATTGGATATAGTTCCCTGTGTTATACAGTAGGACCTTATTTATCCATCCTATATTTAATAGTTTGCATCTGTTAATCCCAGACTCCCAGTTCATCCCTCTCCTTCCCCCACTATCCCCTTGGCATTCTTTCATATTCTTTCCTTTTCTTTGTGGTTTATAACAGGATATTGGATATAGTTCCCTGTGTTATACAGTAGGACCTTATTTATCCATCCTATATTTAATAGTTTGCATCTGTTAATCCCAGACTCCCAGTTCATCCCTCTCCTTCCCCCACTATCCCCTTGGCATTCACAAGTGTGTTCTCTATGTCTGTGAGTCTGTTCCTATTTTGTAGATGGTTGCATTTATGCCATATTTTAGATCCCACATATAAGTGATATTATGTTATTTGTCTTTCTCTTTCTGACTTACTTCACTTAGGATGATAACCTTTAGTTGCAGCCATGTTGCTTCAAATTTTATTATTTTCATTCCTTTTCATGGCTCAGTATGAATTTGGCAATAAGGAGTTCATGATCTGAGCCACAGTCAGCTCCTGATCTTGTTTTTGCTGACTGTATAGAGCTTCTCCATCTTTGGCTGTAAAGAATGTGATCAATCTGATTTCAGTATTGACCATCTGGTAATGTCCATGTGTAGAGTCTTCTCTTGTGTTGTTGGAAGAGGGTGTTTGCTATGACCAGTACATTTTCTTGGCAAAACTCTATTAGTCTTTGCCCTGCTTCATTCCACATTCCAAGGTCAAATTTGCCTGTTACTCCAGGTGTTTCTTGACTTTCTATTTTTGCATTACATCCTCCTATAATGAAAAAGGACATCTTTTGGGGTGTTCTAAAAGGTCTTGTAGGTCTTCATAGAACCATTCAACCATTCAGTGTTACTGGTCGGGGCATAGACTTGTATTACTGTGATATTGAATGGTTTGCCTTGGAAATGAACAGAGATCATTCTGTCATTTTTGAGATTGCATCCAAGTACTGCATTTCAGACTCTTTTGTTGAC
>SJYC01011196.1:0-25046 GCA_006408675.1 Madoqua kirkii | reverse complement strand
AATATTGCTGGAAGAAATATCGATAACTTCAGATATGCAGATGGCACCACCCCTATAGCAGTAAACAAGAAACACAAAAGAGCCTCTTGATGAAAGTGAAAGAGGAGAGTGAAAAAGTTGGCTTAAAGCTCAACATTCAGAAAACTAAGATCATTCCATCTGGTCCCATCCCTTCATGGCAAATAGATGGTTAAACAATGTAAACAGTGACAGACTTTATTTTGGGGGGCTTCAAATTCACTGCAGATGGTGACTGTAGCCATGAAAGTAAAGACACTTACTCCTTGGAAGAAAAGTTATGATCAACCCAGACAGCATATTAAAAAGCAGAGACATTACTTTGCCAACAGATGTCCATCTAGTTAAAGCTATGATTTTTCCAATAGTCATGTATGGATGTGAAAGTTGGACTATAAAGAAAGTTGAGCACCAAATAATTGATGTTTTAGAACCGTGGTGTTAGAGAAGACTCTTGAGAGTCCCATGGACTGTAAGGAGATCCAACTAGTCAATACTAATGGAAATCAGTCCTGAATATTCACTGGAAGAACTGATGTTGAAGGTGAAACTCTAATACTTTGGCCACCTGATGCAAAGAACTGACTGTTTGAAAAGACCCTAATGCTGGGAAACATTGATGGTGGGAGGAGAAGGGTCAACAGAGCGTGAGATGGTTGCATGGCATCACCGACTCAATGGCCATGAGTCTTATTAAACTCTGAGAGTTGGTGATGGACAGGGAGGCCTGGCATGCTGTAATCCATGGGATTGCAAATAGTCAGACACGACTGACCTACTGAACTGAATGGAAGTGAATCAATCAAAGAATTGCTTTGCTTCCACTTTTCCCTTTGAAAGTCTCCCTGAGTTCACATAGGTAGAGTGATCCTAACCACTCCCAGCTTGGTGTTTGCTCAGATAAATTCTTAAAATATCTACTATGCCTCAGTTTATCTTTTAATGTTTATATAGAGCTTTTAACATATTATTCATATTAATTTTAAATCCCTCGACTATTCTGACATATGTATCATATCCAAACATCATTCTGATTGCTTTCCATGTGAAGATATATGTTGATCCACCCAATAGTTGGACTGTATTTGATGCTCATTGTAACTTGGGTATCAGAGGCTTCAAATTCCTCCTGTCACTTTGTCACCTTATTTTTTGTCTCCCTGCTTCACTTTGGTACTTCCTTCTGTGCTGAACCTTAGAAAAAAATCTGCCTCTGAGTTCTCGTAGCTGCATTAAACTGTTGCTGGTAGTGAAGTCTTCCTAGCTTGGTGGGACTTCCCCAGTGGCTTTGGGGTAAAGAATCTGCTTGCAATGCAGGAGATGCAAGAGACTCAGGTTCAAGCCCTGGGTCAAGAAGATACCCTGGAGGAGGGCATGGCAACCCAGTCCAGTATTCTTGCCGGAAACATCCTATGGACAGAGGAACCCAGCTGGCTACGACCCATGGGATCACAAAGAGTCAGACAAGACTGAGCATGCATGCAAGATGTAGGGCAAGGTGAGTATCTTTGAACCTTCTAATGTAAGCCTCAGTCTTTGGACTCCCAGGACCTGTGTCTTAGGGGTGTTCCTCATCACCCCCTGTCCTCTATGCCATTCTTAGCAGCAGCAGGTAACTTCTGGGGCTTTCAGTCTATAACCTTCAAAATCTCTGTGTTGTAGATCATCTAGCAATGCTGCACCTGCATTTTTGGTTGTGCTATAATGTCAATTTTCCCATTAAAGTCTTTCTTTGTTATAATGCATCCTAGTGATTTTTCTTCCAAACATGAAAATTCTCTGAGAAAGGGATGCTTCAGTCAGTGCTGTTATTGTTCAGGATAGCTTCACATGAAATATACCGAAGTTTCATCCCATTAGCCTCAAAAAAATAAAATGCTTATTTTTAATAGATGTCTATAATTGGATGCCACATCTTTTTTTTTTACTTTTTATTTTTGGCTGTGCTGGGTTTTTGCAGCTATGTGAGGGCTTTCCTCAGTTGCTGTGAGCCTGCTTCTCATTGTGGTGAATTATCTTGTAGAGCATGACCTCTAGCATGTGTCGGCTTCAGTAGTTGCTGCACGTGGACCCAGTAGTTGCAGCTCACGGGCTCCAAAGCACAAGCTCAGTAATTGTGGCCCATGGGCTTAGTTGCCCCACGTGGCATCTTCCTGGACCAGGGTTTTAATAGGTGTCCCCTGCATTGCAAGGCGGGTTCTTAACCACTGGAAAACCAGGGATGGCTCCTCCACATCTTTTTAAGGCAGTTCTTTGCTATTGATTATTATTGAGACAATTTAGCTTCATCTTTATTGCCAAGTTCATTGTTGGGAGTCTAGGAGAGCATTTGATCTAACACTAGATTTTCAGTGTTTTGAATTTTTTTTCTTTTGTGCTTTGATAAACTGGGCATAGCATGTATTATTTTTATGAACTTGTATATGTTCACTGTTGGAAATTTAGATGTATCATAATTTATACAGGGTAAGTAAAGACTGACATGTACATTTATATAAATAGAATTACTGGTACTGTTGAAATTATATGGCACCTTGGATACTCTGTTAATATACTTTAAGAACAATTGTGGCTAAAGTTCAACTAATTTGGGATTTGGAAGAGATAGTGTGTATGTGTGTGTGCATATGTGTAAACAAAACAAATGAATAAAACCACTGGTCTATTAAGTTACAAACTCATTTATCAAAAATCAGCTGCTCAGATTGTTCCAGATCCTTTGATGAGGAAGATCTCTAGAAGTTGACATCAGCAGGGTGGAATTTACCTCTGTTTTGATGTTCCCTTAACTTTGACTGCCATACTTGTATCATTGGTTTCTACCATGATAGAGCATTTCACTCATATAGGATATTTTAGACTGTTTTGTTTTACTAACATTCTTAAGACGGGCTTAAAGTTTAGGATTCTACAAATTTTGCTTTTGTGAAAATGTAATTTTATAAAAACTCCCCCAAATTCCTCCTGCCAAATCATTGATAAAACTGATTCTCTAGAAGAGTTGACCATATGAAGCTTACCCTGTGGAAATGTGTGTGCAATTTGTGGAAGGATAGGTCCAGAGGATCTTCTAGGGCTCTATTGCCAGAGGTCTAGTAATATTCAATCCCCAGGTTAGGAGCAGACCTAAAGTTTTCCAAAATGTTTGGACATTGGTAAGATTTGTCACATAATCAAATCCAGTCTTAGTAAGGAAAGACTTTGTTCAAAGTGATTATTGCAAGAGGAGGGAAAGGGGAACCGTTGCATTTGGAGGACACTATGACCAGAGGATCTGCAAGGTTTAAGAATTCAGCAGAATTAATTTTCTTTTCTTTCAAGAGAGATAAACATGGCTAGATAGAACTGGGTGTGGGGGAGTGGGATAAAAAAGTGGCATGGTCTAAAAGTAGACCAGAGAAGGTTTTTCCATGAGGCCAGCCTGTTCTCATGAGGAACTGTATGCTGGATCAGGGTGAAGGTGGGCCAAAATTCAGGATCCTGAGGGAAGGAGAAAAACTTAACCAAATTTTGGTTAACCAGCATTTTGTCCTGATTGATCTGTGGAAACAAGCAGTTCAGTTAATTATTTATGAGGCCAAAAAATTGGAATGTGGAGAGGCTGTGACCGGCTGTATTAATGAGGTGGGGGCAGGGACACATCAGTGAGTCTTTCCTAAGTCCTATGGTGAAGAGTGTCTTCAGAACACAACAGAGAGAGAGGATTTCTTAACTCTCCTGTTTTCTTGGAGTACAGGGCTTGAGTAAATTTCAACATTGTGAGATCAGAAGTTGTCTTCTTTAGCTAGCTCTGAGACTGACTCTGCAGCACTTGTGCTTGTATCTCCTGGGCCTTGTGGGCCTTTTGAACCTGGAATGTTGTGTACAGGGCCCCAGATTGCATCCATGCAGAAGAGAATAGAACCTGCAGACAGGTGAAAGGTATAGCCTGTTAGCTAGCCTGACTGCCCTGTGGCAAACGCATGGCCCTTCTTTCATACTTTTCTTCCTGAAAGGGCTGCATGAATGCCCAGAACTGCTTTCTCTTCAAGACTGTCCTCTGACCCTTTGAGGTTTGAGATGTTTGGACATAGGGAGTAGAGGCTTTCTTCTACTTTGTTGCGAGTTGAATATTCAGTTTGAATAGTTTTCTATTTTTTTAACTGACTTTTAAATCCTTCTATAATTCTAATTAAGCTCATCTTCATCTCCGGAGCTTGGCTAGCTCTAAGGCAAGAAATAAAGGAAGCTTGCTTGCCAGGCCAGACTTCCTAAGCTCTCACATCTCTACTTGAATTGATTTGCATTATAATGCACATGGGCAGGAAGATAGGTAAATTGAATGTGTGATTAACTGAGCAAAGAATAAAGTCCATATAGAGTTAACATTATTGCTAGGCTACTTGCAGGTCATTTCTGAAGGATGGAAACAGGCACTCTCTAAGAATGAATGTATGAAATATGATGATTATCTTATTGAATATAAAACATTTATTACATCATCCAGTTCCTTTTTATTTAACATGAAATGTGTTAAACAATTTCTAAGATGAGAGCTAATCATGCTATGTGGAGGTAGCCCAGTGCTGGCAAATGGGAAAACCAATGGATCTGGAAATGATCCTTTTAGTACTAACAGGGAGATACAGTAAAATAATATAGCCCTACCTGGGATGCTAGGATTTTCACATTGTCCTGCAAAAATGAAAGTAATGGTTTTTTAAAGTATACATCTGGCAAAAAATATATACCCTATCTCTAACTGGGTTTGGGGGAGTATTTAGTGCAGCCAGGAATAGGTATCATTAAAAAAAAAAAGAAACTTAGATGACTTAAGAAGTAGCTTTGTGAGGATATGCTTTAAAACAGCATCCTATACATAAGCAAAATGTTTTGTCTGGCATATGATAGTCACGCTGCATGACCTAATGGCACCCAGAGAAAACATTCTTTTGACATTCATTGTGAATTTGGGTTCCCTCATTCTTGGCATTTTGTAAAATCTTTGATAATTTAAATATCACCTTTAGACTTTCACAATACAATTGCTTAGATAAAGTTTGCATTAATCATAACAATACACATATAAACACTTATACTTCATTGTCTCTTTCTATGTCAGAGTGTCCATAGACAGATTTTGCATAATCAAGTTAATAGTATTCGTGAATCTGCATGATACTTCTGGTTTATTCTCAGTCTTGGTTCTTTCCACTTTATTAAAACCAATCATAATAAGAAAATGTTTATTTCATAGGGAAAAAATCCTATTTGTAATTATTAGCATACCATATAGGGTGAAAGCAAGCAGTGTTTTATAATTGAATTATGTACAATAAAAATATACTGGGAATAATGCTTCTGTGTGTTTAGAATGAACTCAGATCTCTAAAAAAAGTCTTGTATTTTTTAATAAGTAAAAGGTTTATCTTAAGCCATTTCTGAAAAGCGGTGCTGATGTTACACATGCTGAACATGTATAAGTAAATTATGGTAGAATTTTTTTTCTCTTGTCAATGAATTTCTAGACTTCTGGAAGATACGATGATTTTAATGAAAAGACCAAAGAATGGTCAATTCTAATACCTAATTCAGCACTCAGCTTTGACTTTTGAATATAAAACATTTATTACATCATCCAGTTCCTTTTTATTTAACATGAAATGTGTTAAACAATTTCTAAGATGAGAGCTAATCATGCTATGTGGAGGTAGCCCAGTGCTGGCAAATGGGAAAACCAATGGATCTGGAAATGATCCTTTTAGTACTAACAGGGAGATACAGTAAAATAATATAGCCCTACCTGGGATGCTAGGATTTTCACATTGTCCTGCAAAAATGAAAGTAATGGTTTTTTAAAGTATACATCTGGCAAAAAATATATACCCTATCTCTAACTGGGTTTGGGGGAGTATTTAGTGCAGCCAGGAATAGGTATCATTAAAAAAAAAAAGAAACTTAGATGACTTAAGAAGTAGCTTTGTGAGGATATGCTTTAAAACAGCATCCTATACATAAGCAAAATGTTTTGTCTGGCATATGATAGTCACGCTGCATGACCTAATGGCACCCAGAGAAAACATTCTTTTGACATTCATTGTGAATTTGGGTTCCCTCATTCTTGGCATTTTGTAAAATGCTTTGATAATTTAAATATCACCTTTAGACTTTCACAATACAATTGCTTAGATAAAGTTTGCATTAATCATAACAATACACATATAAACACTTATACTTCATTGTCTCTTTCTATGTCAGAGTGTCCATAGACAGATTTTGCATAATCAAGTTAATAGTATTCGTGAATCTGCATGATACTTCTGGTTTATTCTCAGTCTTGGTTCTTTCCACTTTATTAAAACCAATCATAATAAGAAAATGTTTATTTCATAGGGAAAAAATCCTATTTGTAATTATTAGCATACCATATAGGGTGAAAGCAAGCAGTGTTTTATAATTGAATTATGTACAATAAAAATATACTGGGAATAATGCTTCTGTGTGTTTAGAATGAACTCAGATCTCTAAAAAAAGTCTTGTATTTTTTAATAAGTAAAAGGTTTATCTTAAGCCATTTCTGAAAAGCGGTGCTGATGTTACACATGCTGAACATGTATAAGTAAATTATGGTAGAATTTTTTTTCTCTTGTCAATGAATTTCTAGACTTCTGGAAGATACGATGATTTTAATGAAAAGACCAAAGAATGGTCAATTCTAATACCTAATTCAGCACTCAGCTTTGACTTAAGGGACATATAATTAATATATGACATTTTCAACATTAAGGTTGTTATTACTACTTCCCTTTTGCCAAAGCAATTTTAATTACTTTCTAGAATTCTCAGAATATTACTTTCAACATGTCCAATCAGCATACATATATGGTCAAGGTTTGTACAATACAATAATATAACTCATCATGAGATTCCCATGTCTGTTGGTAAGATTTTAAAGAACAAGCAATGCTACAACATAAGTTCAATCCTGTGGTAATAATTCCAATAAAATTTTAAAATTCTACAAACTTACCCAATCTAGTGAGAAGGCAATGGCACCCCACTCCAGTACTCTTGCCTGGAAAATCCCATGGATGGAGGAGCCTGGTGGGCTGCAGTCCATTGGGTCGCTAAGAGTCAGACACAACTGAGCGACTTTCCTTTCCCTTTTCACTTTCATGCATTGGGGAAGGAAATGGCAACCCACTCCAGTGTTCTTGCCTGGAGAATCCCAGGGACAGCGGAGCCTGGTGGGCTGCCTGCTATGGTGTCGCACAGAGTCAAACACGACTGAAGTGACTTAGCAGCAGCAGCAGTGACTAAATTATATTTTTGTTTGTTGCTAGTTTTGCTCAGTTTAGAATCCTGATGTCCTCTCACTTTTGATTTGTAAAAACAGTATTAACTTTGGTCATTTGTTTCAATTGCAAAGCTGTGAGTGTATTTACCTTGTTAAAGAGAATTATTATTCAAAACTTGCATTTCCTTAATTTATGCTAGAGAATTATCTAACAGAGTTGCCTAAGTTTGAGAATCACCTGATTTTCTCTGGGAATGTAACTTTGTTTTATTTAGAATTCACACTTGATTAGACCCTAGGCATCTGACAATTCTGAAAGTCAGAAGTTAACTTTTAAAAATTAAGGTGTGGTAATACCAGTCCATTCTAAAGGAGATCAGTCCTGGGTGTTCTTTGTAAGGAATGATGCTAAAGCTGAAACTCCAGTCATTTGACCACCTCATGTGAAGAGCTGAGTCATTGGAAAAGACTCTGATGCTGGGAGGGATTTGGGGCAGGCGGAGAAGGGGACAACAGAGGATGAGATGGCTGGATGGCATCACTGACTCGACGGAGATGAGTTTGGGTGAACTCTGGGAGATAGTGATGGACAGGGAGGCCTGGTGTGCTGCAATTCATGGGGTCACAAAGAGTTGGACACGACTGAGCGACTAAACTGTACTGAACTGAATACTCTATACCTTAAATTTTCTACTGGACAGAAGTAAATTAAAAGTTACATTTTCACTGAACCATAGGAATAATCAATCTTATAATTTTCTAATTTTATTTTACCTTTCTTATTTTAAGGGCTGTACACAAGCCTTGTTCCTTTCATCTTTTTTTAAACTGACTCTACCGTCTTGCTGGTTCTCTCCTTATGAGGTTAAATAAAGCACTGAGAGGTGCTCACAATTCATTGGTGAGAATTAGGTTTCTTTTAATATTTTGAGAATTATGACTTAATAACCTAATGATTTTTAGAAATAAAATAAGTAGAAATATAAGCAGAAAAAGAAGCAGAAGGAGAAGAAAAGAGAGGAGAAAGAATTAGGTATTTATCTATGAGATTATTCCAAATGGTCCATTCAGTCCAGTCGTTGTGGTAAATTACTGTAAATGTTTAAGATCTTATAATCAGTAAACTGAAATTGTGCTATCCAAGAATAACTGCTTTCCTTCTCTTTTGAAGGGTGTAATCCAGAATTGGAGCACATAATTAGACAGAGTAGACTTATGTTAAATCAAGTAATATTTGATACAAAACTTTGTGGGAAAGAGGCTTTCTATTCCTGTTCAATCCAATTTTACTATATTGGACAGGTTTGTTGAACCCTTTCCTGTCAAAAATTTCAGTGAGTTTTATCTGTGTGCCTGTTTGTACATACATGTATACTTTTGTTATTACGTTTAAGATGTTGATTGCTCACATAAAAGCATTATGGATAAAAACAAAAGTTTCCAAATGATGTTTAAAATTGCAATGTTCATCAAATCAAAAGAAAAAGGCACCAAACGTTGGATCTTAAAGACAGGAATGCTTTGATATTAAATCTAGAGAACTTTGGTTAAATTCTTTGCATACTAGGTATGGATGACACCATAACTCCCTGCAATTAGTATTGAAAAAAAAGAGAAAAATACACACAGACACATACCACATACACACACACACATACACACACACAGAGGCAAGCATGCATATATATATTTCCTCATTGAGGATCTCTTATATTAAAAAGGTCTGCATATAAAAGACAGTCCAGAGACATCTTTGAAGGTTTTCTTTCAAAGCAGCTTCGCTTTCTTATGTGTCTGGGGATTTCTGTTATTAATTGAAGTTAATTTTCTAGGATATCAGTTTGCCATGCACGTGGGAAAGATTGATAGCCTCTTCGATTCTCAAGAGTGTTGAAAATGACACTGTTCCATCACCGGGTGCCTTCACTTTTATCATCACAAATCAAATTATAAACATCGGGGCAACCTTGCTGGAATCTGGCTTCGGGAGATTTCCATAAGATTAATTAGGCGGCCAAAGCAAGATGGTAAAATAGAAAGGGGGAGGGGGGAGAGAGGAGGGAGAGTGGAACCATTCATTCCTCACAGAATGGAAAGTCAATTCAACAATGGGTAATTAGCGTGGGCCACAGATTCTCAAAGGCACTGAGGACACTGGACTCTCCCGCACTCTGATGTTTAGCGCCGTATTGTGGACCCCTCATTTAATTAGTGCACTTTGATACCCACAGGAGTTTGAGGCTCCAGGGCATGCTAAACACAGACTGACACCAGCAAGCTTCTGCCTCCTTCCACTCTAATTAGAGACACAATGAGCTGCAAAGACAATGTTTTACTCCAAGATTTCTTCTGCAGATACCTCTGGCAGGAAACAATCGTTTATTTTGTGTCTATATTGGTATTCAGATTAAATTGTTAGCATGCAAAGATGAGCTAAGGGCACATATCTATTAAAAATGCTTAGCAGCATTCAAAAATTATGGAAGCAATTTGTGTGAAAAAATATATTTTCCTTTTTGGAAACTATTTTCTGCTGGTCTATTTAGAAATAAACTCTAAATAAAAATGCAGGTTGCATTCTAAAGTAAATATCAGTACTTTCTTAAAATAGTTATAAGTTCTATTCCTTAAACAAATGCTTCTAAAATGATCTAAAAGGGAGAGAGAGAAAAAGAGGTGAAACCCCTCTCCTCCTCTGAATTCAACTGCATTGAAATAAGTAGCCAGCACTGGGGAAAATGACAGAGGTCATTTTTATAGGAAGATTGCTAATCTGTCTAGAGCTCTTTAAAGAAAGCCCTGAAACATTTCACAGTGCCAAGTTAAAAAAAAATTTATAATGTTAGTTTTGATGGACAGTTCCATGCTGATTGGAAGAATATAAATATCCCAAGGGAGTCTGCATATTGAAAATTAATCTCAGCATCCACAAAATACTAGTATGTGTTGCTTTAACTACATACAGTAAATTCAGTGCCCCTAAAATTTAAACCCAGGGCGATAGTTTCTCTATCATATTGTTGTCTCTACATATCTATAATACAAAAGTAGCTTGTAAAACAAAATGTTGCAGAGCATCGTCAACAGAAATGAATCAGTGCTATTACCTCCTTATGCACCTGTTTGCCCACCTAGCTACTTACCTGCCTATTAACCAGTATCTAACTTTTGAGAAAATAAAACCAAAAAGCTTCAAATTAAAAAAAAAATCCATTTTGAGATTGTCACCACAAAATAAGTATGTCTTAACTAACTTGTGATATGCTTTGACCCCAAAAATCTCCACCTCCCCATGTCCTGTATTACGTGTTATGAAATAGATAAGCGAGGAAAGACATTGTTTTTGTAGGAAAGTGGTTTGTTTTGTTTCTCAGAGTTGCCCTGATACTTTCCATAGACATTTTTCTGAGCCTTATTCTGAATTTGCATCTACTTAAGGATCTGTGCAAAGATGACTGTGAGGATCTCCTGGGAGGACAGTTTTAAGACTGTGTGTTAGTGGGGAGGAATGCCATGGTTGTTTAGCAGTGCCTTTCATTGGTTTCGCTTTGGATGAAGTGAGAGTCAGAGAACACAGGAGTGGTGAGTTCAGCTTCACGATTTTGTCTGCTCTTCCCTGAAGAGTCAAAGGTGTAGATCTAATTTACCTGCTGTGCCAGTTACTTGGAACTCTTTCACAGTGTATAGAATTTGTACCCAAATCTAGGCATCTAGTGGAGTCTGTCCTCCCTGTTTGTCTCTCTGGATGACCTCATGGCATTTTAGATTCCATTTCTTAGAACTATAATCTCCTTTAGGCATTCTGGCAGATTATGATATATCATTAATTTGCAGTAAACTTGCCTGTGAATAGAGGATGTGTCCCACGTCTGAGGTGAATCTCACAGTCAGACATGTAGGCCAAAAAGCTTTGATAATGGTATGCATTCTTAAGAAACATTTCCAACTGAAAATGTCCCTTTACGTTTGAGAAGTTCAAAAAGTTTTGAGTTAGTCATTAAGAAGCCATTGTGCTGCTCTATGTCCTCTGGTGTTTTTTTGATGATATTTAGAAAATGACAAAACAGTATACTGTCCAAGTGTGGGGAAAAGACTATACCTATGAAAGGAATATTAAAAATTTACAGTTAAACCTAAACTAAAGAAAAGATTCTTATTTGTTTTAACCGAGTAGGCATTTTTTAAGCACTTGATAACTATGCTTATATTAAGCATTTTATATTCAGAAAGTGATGTACCTGTACCTTTGGGAAGAGAGTTAGCAGTAACATGTACTATATAACTGTTAGTACTAATGGTTTTGTAGAGCGCCAGTTGAAAGCAGAATCCTGCCTCCCAAAGGTAACCATCTAAGTCACTGGTGGAACTGCTGAATAATTAGCTAGCAATACCTTACATATTAATGTTTCAAATCATTCATCACTTGAAGACCTATATTCAGCCTCAGCACACATTCCTAAAAAAAGATTCATGCTTCTAGCTAAAAAACTAGGAATTTCTCTTCAGCAGACACTGTGCTCAAGGAGAGATAATCAGTCCCATTATGAATAGTTTATACATACACCTTCATGTTTTCTATATGTCTTATTGAAAATCATCTCATCTATTATTAAGGCATGCACTAGATTATAGGTGTTTATGGGCGCCCTTTGTTTTATAAAGCAACGGATTAAGGAGAAATTCCTTGAATATGCAACATCCCCAGAAAAGTTGAACTTCATTGGTCAAAAAGGTGAGTAGTGTTTTCTAATCACTTATTTGCAGAGTAGAATTACGTTACATAGACTTGTATTTAGGAATCCCTGAAGATAGGCGAACGTTAAATGCCATGCAGCATTTGTTAAATGTGACAGCATGGAGCACCATGCTATGACATTGTTTTAGATTACAGGCTACGCCAAAAGTCATTTAATAGCATGATCAGGAAGAAATGAAGGGACCCCAGTGAAAGGTTTCTATGCTCATCATACTTGCCTTTTAAAGTTTCCCATATTTCCATTAGCCTATTTTTTCCCTGTTCTTCTCTATATTCCCTTTTCATTTAGAAATTCATTTCATTCCCTCCTGTATTCAATGATGCTCCTTGCTTCAGGGGCCCTTTATAGTAATTTATTCCATATGCTTATTATCCTTTGTGTAAAAGACTTTTGCCTTCTTTTTTCCCCTTGTTCCCAACTTTCTAATTTTCAGATCATATCTACTCACTTCTCTGGTCTTGAAGCATAAAGAGTTTGCTTGGATCAATTTTATCAATCCACCTTATAATTTTTAAAACTTCAGTTGTGTTACATGAAGTCATTTCTTTTCCACTGAGAATTTGTTCAGCTTTCCCCATCTTTTCACATAACTTAATCGCTGAGAGAGATTTGGTATCATTCATATAATTGCTCCATACCGTTCACCTGAAGAGCAATTAAGCCTTGCAAAGATATGGTGACCAGCACTGGTTAAATTATATAAGGCAAGGACTAGAAAAGTTGTATCAATAGCAATACTATAATGTTTTCAATTGATAAATGACCTGAGTGCCTCAATTTATGTTTAGTATTACTAACATATTATATTACTTACTTCAGTAAGCTTCAGGAAACAAAAAATAGTTTATTATCTTTCATTTGACAGAGGAATTGTGTGTGTTTGTTTTAATAATCCACTAACCCAAGTAAAGACAAACTTTTTTTTTGTAAAACACTCAATGCTCAGATTTCCATTAGGTTTATACCAATACAGTATGAAGGGCTGGTTTAATAAAATTACATTAGATATCTCCCAGTAGGCTTATTCAAGCTTCTTCCCGTTAGATAGTATTAGTACATTTTAAGTAAATAGATATTTCTTTTCCAGAAAACCTTCCACTTATGCTTATGAGTCTTTTTATTTCCAATGGTAAAAAAGTGGGATATTAACGCACAAAGCAGACAAGTAAACAAGAAATATGCCCTCAAAGATATGATTTAGATAAGGCACATCTATGTGTTTTTTTTTAATTCATTTACTACTCACACATTTAATTGAAT
Organism: Madoqua kirkii; assembly: GCA_006408675.1. Lineage (NCBI taxonomy): Eukaryota > Metazoa > Chordata > Mammalia > Artiodactyla > Bovidae > Madoqua > Madoqua kirkii. The sequence continues at coordinate 11,735 of SJYC01011196.1, read as the reverse complement.
ACCAGTTTTGACTCATAATAAATATTGATATGAAGTCTTAAAGGTATTAGAGGATGGAAGCTTTAAAAACATTTGTTAACGGTGGATTCTTTCTCAGAAAGAATAATAGTGCTTATTTTTAAAAGCCTTGCTACGACCTTTACTTAGCATGAACTAGGTGACTTGGGAAAAACTAGTTCTCTGATAACTGCACTTACTTAAAAATTGTTCAAATGAAGTTAAATTATAAAATGATTATTTTTAAAGACAATGAAAAAAGCCTTTTAGAGGTTTTCCTACACTCAGATGTCTACAAATTGCTTGTATGTAATATCCAATGTTAAAGCTCTGAATGAATATGGATGCAGGGCAGTTGCCCAGACCCTCACATTATCTTAATGACTTGGAGCAGCAATTCTCAATCACCTTCCTGTCCTGTACCTTCTGAAATACCTCTTCAATGTTCACTGTTCTCCATATAGGGACAAGGGGCCCTACATAAGAGATTTCAGCACAGACATTCTTTTGACTAATACCTACCACTAAAATGACTGTAGTTTTTACTTAAGAACAAAATGATGGGTAGTTTTGGTGATGGGGTCAAAAAACATAGTTATTTTTCTTAGACCAGTGGTTCTCAACTCTTTCTGCACATTAATATCACCTGGAAAGCTTTAAAACATGTCAGTCTCCAAGTCTAAACCCAGGCCAGCTAAGTAGTCTTTAGGGAAGGGATTTGGAACTGATTGTTTGCAAGCCTGAGTGTTACTAACAGACATTCAGAGTTGAGATGCATTTATTTAAACTAACAGTTCTCAGCTAGATCAGGGTGCATATTAGCTAGACAATATCTTCTAGAACACACAGAATGTGGGGTGGACATTATTTTAAACAGTTCCCACAGATTACATGTCCATTCTTGTTTACTCAAAGCAGCGTCTGAATGACATATCAGTGTGTATTATTATAGAGCTCGCTCCATGGTGCTCATGTGCCCTTCACTCACATTTGAGAATCACATACTTAGGTTACTTGTCCATGCACATATGTATTAATAGGCTTGAAGCAACAAATTAATTGGTTCTAAGAGTTTCAGATTTATCCTAAAACTAATCTTGAATACAGCATTTCTGGAATGTGCCAGAGGATACCCTAATATTTTTATTCATAACTGGGAGGTGTGTACGTGTATATGTTTCTCAAAGTGTTTTCTTCAGAACAGAATCTTGTGGTGAGATATGGGTTATGTCTTTCCATACCAAAAACATGTTGGAGGTGGACAGTTCTTTGATCTAATAAGACTGGGAGATGTAGTTTCAAGCAGTACTAAAATAGACTTCTTTAAAGCATAATTTATGAAAGCCTGAAATGTGCTGATATACCCTGGGAATTTTCTAGAGCAGTGTTTCTCAGATTTAATGTACATACAAATTTATCTGGAGGCATAGTAGAAAGAATACTTGTTAGGGATCTTGTCACTGCTAATAAGTCAAAACAGGAATGAAGGAGTCACAAAAGGAACTAATATTTGTTGATTGACTATCATTAAATAATTACATGTGGTTAAACACATCTATGAGATAGGTGATGTTTTCCTATTTTACAAATAAGGAAACTGAGGTTGAAGGAGATGAAATAAGTTGCCCCAAATCATAAAATTACCAAACTCAAACTCATCAAATCTTCCATTCCTTCCCTTTTCTTTTAACATAAGGTTTAATAGTAAAATGAGTAAGTCCTAAGTGTATAGCTTGAAAACTTGCATTGGGTTCATACTCAAGTAACCATCATTCAGAGCAAACTAGTATATTTTTTCCCCCAGTAAATTACTTCATATTCCTTCCCAGATAATGATCCTCCCTCTCAGAGGAGGCTCTATCCGAATTTCTATCACTGTTGGTTAGTTTTTGCTTATTTCTGGATTTCATACAAATGGAAATATACCATATCTACTCATTTATGCCTGTCTTTTTTTCACTGAATACATTTGTGTTGAGATTCATCCATTTCCTTGTGTGTATATGTGGTTAATTCATTCTCCTATTGGTAGATGTTTACACTGTAGCCAGGTTTTTGATATGATGCATAGAGTCTTTATGAATATTCTTGTAAAATAAATTTGTAGATGTAAGCAGTCATTCCTCAGGGAGGCCTACACAGCAACGGAGTTGCTATATCATAGAGTAGGCATAGAGTAAACTTTATTAAAACCTCTCATGCACCAAAAGTAGTGGTGCCATTTTACAAAGACTTTGTGCCATCAGCAATGAATGGCAGTTCTAGTTATTCTAATTTTTACTTCCTTTAACTTCTTAACGTTTTATCCATTTCTTCCTAGATGTGCAAAATTAATAAAAAAGGAAAGTGCTCGTTTTCTAAAAGACTACCTTGGAATAGTGTGCAAAATTAATAGAAAAAAAATTCCCTTGACAACTATATGTGTGCCCACCTTACCCAGCTTTAATAGGGTGATTTTTCAAATCAAAGAAATAAAGACACAGTGAGATGACCATTATAGAACCCAGGATAGGGGCCAAATACAGTTATTGATAAGGCAAAGATAAAAGGAAATATGAACAGACAAGATGCTTTAGCAGGAAGAGGAGGAAATAAGCAGGGGAAAGCAGCAGGCCTCAAAGACAAATGCAAATGCCGATAGAACAATAAAGGCAGGTGGCAAGGTGACATGGATCCAGAATAGGTGAATGCCTGGAAGCCTTCACTGGCAGGGCAAACATCAAACAAAGAAGGCTTGGCAGCAGGGACCAATCAGAAACTGCCTACTCTGAATGGGTTCTGTTTGAAAATCAACATGGAGTTATACTTTTACATAAGTTTTTCCTAAGAAGAATCACATTTTCCTCCCTCACTAAGAGACTAATGTGATTTTAGCCTCCACTTTTGCTTATCAATCACGCTTTCATTCATCAACCTTATCCATCCTAAAGGTGATCAGTCCTGGCTGTTCATTGGAAGGACTGATGTTAAAATGAAACTCCAATACTTTGGCCACCTCATGTGAAGAGTTGACTCATTGGAAAAGACTCTGATGCTGGGAGGGATTGAGGGCAGCAGGAGAAGGGGACGACAGAGGATGAGATGGTGGATGGCATCACCGACTCTACAGACATGAGTCTGAGTGAACTCTGGGAGTTAGTGATGGACAGGGAGGCCTGATGTGCTGCAAGTCATGCGGTCACAGAGCCGGACAGGACTGAAATGAACTGAACTGAACTGAGACTCTTTCACTTTTCTTTTGCAGTGTTGTCTCAGTGCTGTGGCCTCTCTTTATGTAACAGGATTCTGTTTCTAGGACAAACATTGAACAATTTCCCTTAGTCAATTTCAAGAACTCAGCGGTATCACCTAAATATGGAGCTCTAAACCAGTCTCCCCAGGCTAAAATTAATCACAAGTCCCCAAAAAAGCATTTTAAAGACACTCGCAGCATGATTCTAAAAGTAGCTCTTTGGATGACTCTAAAAATACATAATACTCAGCTCTACGTATTGATTCCTATTCTTGCCTACAGGTTCCGTTTCTTCATGAATGTGTGTATGGTCAGCCCTCTCAGGATGTCTATTCTCTTGTTTTCTGTCCATCCACCCTCTGCTCAAACAGGACCTGCTTCACTCACATGAATATCCAGTTCTCATAATTACAGGGCTTAATCAGAACTGCCTATGGTGCTTTCCCGGAGAAGGCAATGGCACCCCACTCCAATACTCTTGCCTGGAAAATCCTACATATGGAGAAGCCTGAAAGGCTACAGTCCATGGGGTCGCTGAGGGTCAGACATGACTGAACAACTTCAGTTTCACTTTTCACTTTCATGCATTGGAGAAGGACATGGCAACCCACTCCAGTGTTCTTGCCTGGAGAATCCCAGGGACAGGGGAGCCTGGTAGACTTCCGGCTATGGGGTCGCACAGAGTCAGACACGACTGAAGTGACTTAGCAGATGGTGCTTTCCCCACCCCAACTCTGGTTTCCCTGATAACTGATGAGCCAACCTAATGTCAATTCTCCCTGTAAACCATAGCCTCCTTTTCTTCCAAGTAACAAGATTGTTCCTACATCCTGCCTGCTCTTTGCCCAACATCATCACTCCAGGATTTTTGCTTCTGACTCGTAAGAATCCTATCCAAAAAGTCTTTGATGTCTCTGTCACTGCTTCTGGGTTCTTTCTTTGGTTTTGCTGCTGGGCAGTTACAAGCCTGCAGAACTGAGGGGTGCAGCCCAATAATGTTATTTTACATATATGGAAAGTTTGCTGTATAAAATGATATGGAATTTAGACCCAGCTTGTTATAGTCAGCTCTCTGACTTGCCCAAGGAATTTTTAAGGCCATTTATGAGACTAGAACTTAATAGGCAACAGATGAACCAAAGTTTTCTTTACCCACCACCACATTAGAAGTTATCATTCATGTAAGGGGCTTGCCATTTGAATGCCCTTCTTAGAGAACTTACAACTTGACCAAGAAATAGAAATGAACAACCAATAGAAGGGTAATTTATTTAATCTCTTCATCTCTCTTATGTTTTATACATTGCTGAATAGCAAATTTCAGGTGGATGTATCAAATATGTGGAGCTTTATAAGCCAATGGCTTAAAATTCTTCAATGCATCTTTATATTTTCCCTTTTCCTTTGTATGTACACTTGTTTCAATTTATGACTACCAGCACATGATGCAAATAAAAGCATATACTGTTAAAATCACTGACTTTATGACATCTTTTCTCTCCAATTTTCTATACGAAATAAGTGAATCAAAGACTTTTTTCTTTCACCCTATTGTTTTTACTCTAAAAGCCACTCAGGTCTTAAGAAGAAGAAATAGTAAGGACTAGTTGTACAATAGTCTGTCAATCAATCAAGCACTTAAACTTTGGGCAGCCCACTCATGGGGCTTTAGAAAAGATTTTAAAAACACAAATAGAGGAAAATCACAGTTAAATTAAATATGGATTGGAAAACTCCATTTTATATTGATTTTATTACCAGAATTTGGAAAGAAGGCTTCTGATTGTATTAAGCTAATGTTGTAATGGGTGAAATGAAAGAGACAATTAGACCCTTGGCTAGTTGACCACAGAAAAAGTGTTCCCCTGAGCCCTTCATTCAAGCACCTGGGAGGAGGAGTGCATCCCTTTCTACATAATTGATCCCTGTAAATCTCTAGGCTAGTTTTGGCATTTTACTGTACTGTCTGTAATGAGGAAGATGAGATGAAGGAGTGAATTCCCAGGAATAAAATAGAAGGTGCTATGCTGCCAGTCTCCTTTTATGAAGTTAATTGAAAATAATAATGATGGGTGAAAATTTTAGATCATGGGATATGAAATATAAAATATTTCAAAATTCTATTCTACTTTTTTCTTTCTTAGATAAAAAGTTTGTGGCTATAAGTAAGCTTCCAGGTTTTCAAGAATTTTTTGGGGGGTACACTACCTACTTCCAGTCTGGTCCCTAAAATTGTGTGCATCAGATAATATCCTCAAACAATGCATTTTTATCTAACTACCAGAAATATTTGCCCAAATAATTTGTGTTTGCAAATTTAGAGTCTGGGTTAAGACCATTTGCAAAAATTGGCCCTGGAAATGTCAAGTACACAGAGCCTTTATATAGCATCATAAATATTAAAAGGTAGAAAACCTAGATCATTAAGTTCCAGAGAAGTAATGTCCCATATCTACCCAGATGACTCTCAAAAGAACAGAAGGGTGCAAATCTTTGGGAAGGGGAATACTTAGAGCTTCAACTTAAAAATCCCCCACCTTAGGCACAGTTTGTACATACTGCCACACATTCTTGGGTTCAAAGTGCACCTTTTCTTTTTTAAAATGGTTATTTTGTTTTCCATTGGCCTTTTGCCAGATTTAAGTGGACATACCCTGAAAGGGAGGCTGATCTCCAGGAGTCCTTTGTTTTGGTCTCTGAGAATGAGTGTGGTAGGCCTGTACTCTACAGTACAATTCTGCTGTATCAAGTCCAAATGGCCATTGTTTCCTATTATCTATTTAAAATACACAGTTGAGAGATAAAACATGGACAATCTGCGGTGCTAGAAAAGGAGAAAATAGGATTTAATGACATTTTTGCAACAAATGGTATTCAGAACATAATGGTTAACAGTGACCAACCTTTAAGATTCTAGAAGAGAATATAATTCTCGATTCAGTATGAGAATGAGAAGTTTTGTTGAACAGTTTTATAAAGAAAAATTCCTTAAGGCCACTTCTTTTACTTAAGGGTAATTTTAAAACGTAATGAAATAATATTCCTAGTAGCATGCCTTCTAGTTAAAAAAATAATATCCTACTAACAGTCTTTTTTTTTTTAAAGATTTTTTTGGTGTGGACCATTTTATTGAATTTGTACAATATTGCTTCTGTTTTTCTGTATTGGTTTTCTGGCCACAAGGCATGCGGGATCTTAACTCTTTGACTAGGAAATGAACCACAACCCCTTCACTGGAAGGTGAAGACTTAACCACTGAACCACTATCTGTCCCACAAACTATCTGATTTGATCTTTATAACAAAATAGGGGGGTTGCTTTGTTATTCTTATCTCACACTGAGAATAATGGAAGCCAAAGAACTAAATTATTTCACAAAATATTATACTGTTGATAAGTTCGTGCTTCTGCTCATGTTCAGTCATTAAGTTGTGTTCAACTATTTGCAACCCCATGGACTGTAGCCCACCAGACTCCTTTTTCCAGGTAAGAACACTGGAGTGGTTTGCTAGTCTCCGTTTTCAAATCCAGTTTGTAGCTCCACAGAGTTGATAGGTATTTAAAATAGGAAAAAGGTCTCATTATTTGCAAATATTTTCTCTCATTTTGTAGCATACTTAAAAAAAATAAGTTTAGGATGTGAAAGATCTCATAACATCCATACAAAAAAATTAGCTTGAGAATATGAAAAGAACAAACTCTTAAATTTTACAAGAAAAAAAATCGTTAAAATACAAAGGTCTATATCTAGAATAAATTCCAGACTGAACTCAGAGGGAAAAATCATGAAACACCTTCTGTACCAAGGTACTACTGGGGCTCTTGCATACCAATCCCAAATCAATTTTTTCCAGTTTTCTTATGATACTATGTGGTGTTCAGTTGCCTCCCTAGGCTTAAATTTTTATATAAGACACAGTTCCAATCTCTGTATCATCAGTACTGTAGAATCACAATATCCTCTGGTTTCAATAAATTTCTTATATTAATTACTGTTTTTGTTCATTTGCTCAGTTGTGTCCAGCTCCTTGGGACCCCATTGACTGCCACATGCCAGGCTCCCCTATCCTTCACCATTTCCCAGAGCTTGCTCAAACTCACGTTCATTGAGTCGTGATACCATCCAACCATCTTGTCCTCTGTTATCCCCTTCTCTTTTTGTGTTCAATCTTTCCCAGCAACAGGGGTCTTTTCCAATGAGTCAGCTCTTCACATCAGCTGGCCAAAGTATTGGAGCTTCATCTTCAGCATCGTCTTCAGTCCTTCCAATGAATATTCAATGTTGATTTCCTTTAGGATTGACTGGTTTGATCTCCTTGCAGTCCAAGGAAGCTTCAAGAGTCTTCTCCAACACAACGGTTCAAAAGCATCAATTCTTCAGTGCTTAGCCTTCTTTATGGTCCAACTCTCACATGTATACATGACTATAGCTTTTACTATATGGGCTTTTGTAGGCACAATAATGTCCCTGCTTTTTAATACTCTGTCTAGATTTGTCATAGATTTTCTTCCAAGGAGCAAGCATCTTTTAATTTCATGGCTGCAGTCACCATCTGCAGTGATTTTGGAACCCAAGATAATAAAGCATTTCACCATTTCCATTGTTTCCCCATCTGTTTGCCATGAAGTGATGGGATCAGATATCATGATGTTCATTTTCTGAATGTTGAGTTTTAAGCCAGGTTTTCCTTCTCTTCTTTCATCCTCATCTCTTTAGTTCTTCTTTGCTTTCTGCCATAAGGTGCTGTCATCAGCATATCTGAGGTTATTGATATTTCTCCCAGCAATCTTGGCCCAGCTTGTGCTGGGCCAGCCTGGCAATTTCAGACGATGTACTCTGCATGTAAGTTATATAAGCATGGCCTTGACACATGCCTTTCCCCACTTTGAATCAGCACGTTGTTTCAGGTCTGGTTCTAACTGTTGCTTCATGACTTGCATCAGGTTTCTCAGGACGCAGGTAAGGTGGTCTGGTATTCCCATCTCTTTAAGAATTTTCCACAGTTTGTTGTGATCCACACGGTCAAAACTTTAGCACAGTCAGTGAATCGGAAAGTAATGTTTTTCTGGAATTCTTTTGCTTTTTCTATGATCTGTTGGCAATTTGATCTCTCATTCCTCTGCCTTTTCTAAATCCAGCTTGTATTTCTGGAAGTTCTCGGTTCCCTACTATTGAAGCCTGGCTTGGAGAATAGTGAGCATGACTTTGCTAGCATGTGATGTGAGTGCAGTTGTGTAGTAGTTTGAACATTCTTTAGCACTGCCCTTCTTTGGCATTGGAATGAAAACTGACCTTTTCCAGTCTGGTGACAAATGCTGAATTTTCCAAATTTGCTGGCATATTGAGTGCAGCACTATAACAGCATCATCTTTTAGGATTTGAAATAGCTAAGCTCAAAATCCTTCACCTCCAGTAGCTTTCTTTGTAGTGATGCTTCCTTCTGTTGCTGCTGCTAAGTCGCTTCAGTCGTGTCCGACTCTTAGCAACTCCATGGACTGCAGCCCACCAGGCTCCTCCATCCATGGGATTTTCCAGGCAAAAGTACTGCAGTGGGGTGCCATTGCCTTCTCCAGTGATGCTTCCTAGGGCCCTCTTGACTTTGGTCTCCAGGATGTCTGGCTCTTGGTAAGTGATCACACCATCATGATTATGTGGCTCATGAAGATCTTTTTTGTACAGTTCTTCTCTGTATTCTTGTCACCTCTTCTTAATATCTTCTGCTTCTGTTATAGCTTCTCCATCTTTTGCTGCAAAGAATATAATCATTCTGATTTTGGTATTGACCATCTAGTGATGTCAATGTGCAGATTCATTTCTTGTGTTGCTGGAAGAAGGTGTTTGCTAATACCAGTACGTTATCTTGGCAAAACCATTAGCTTTTGTCTGCTTCATTTTGTATTCCAAGGCCAAGTTTACCTATTACTCCAGGTATCTCTTGGCTTCCTGCTTTTGCATTCCAGTTCCCTATGATGAAAAGGACATCTTTTTTTGGTGTTAGTTCTAAGGTCTTGTTGGTCATCGTAGAACTCTTGAGCTTCTTAGGCATTAATGCTTGGGCATAGACTTGGATTACTGTCATATTGAGTGGTTTGCCTTGGAAATAAACCAAGATCATTCTGACTTTTTTGAGACTGCACCCAAGTACTGCATTTCAGATTCTTTTGTTGACTATGAGGGCAATTCCATTTCTTCTAAGGGAAGAAGATTCTTGCCCACAGTAGTAGATATAATATTCATCTAAATTACATTTGCCCATTCCCATCCATTTTGGCTCACTGATTCCCAAAATGTTGATGTTCACCCTTGCCATCTCCTATTTGAGCACTTCCAATTTACCTTGATTCATGGACCTAACATTCCAGGTTCCTCTGAAATATTGCTTTTTTTTTTCTTTTTCTGCAGCATCAGACTTTACTTTTACCACCAGACACATCCACAACAAGTGGATATTGCTTCCACTTTGGCTCAGCCTTTTAATTCCTTCTGGAACTATTTCTCTTTTCTTCTCCAGTAGCATTTTTTTTTTTTTAAATATTGCTTTTTTTTTTCTTTTTCTGCAGCATCAGACTTTACTTTTACCACCAGACACATCCACAACAAGTGGATATTGCTTCCACTTTGGCTCAGCCTTTTAATTCCTTCTGGAACTATTTCTCTTTTCTTCTCCAGTAGCATTTTTTTTTTTAAGTTGCTTCAGTCGTGTCTGACTCTGTGCAACCCCACAGATGGCAGCCCACCAGGCTCCCCCGTCCCTGGGATTCTCCAGGCAAGAATACTGGAGTGGGTTGCCATTTCCTTCTCCAATATTGGGCATATTTTCCAATATTGGGCATATTGGGCCCCTACAAACCTGGGGAGTTCCTGTTTCAGTGTTATATCTTTTTGTCTTTTCATACTGTTCATGGGGTTCTCAAGTCAAGGATACTGAAGTGATTTGTCATTCTTTTCTCCAGTGGGCCACATTTTATCAGCATTTTAATCCCAGTTTTCTACAAAAGCTGAATCCTAGCTACCTTTGCTTTTTTTGGAATTTGACTTCAGTAGGTTAATTGTTTCTGCCTACTTATTTTTGAGCCAGATTGAGTCTTTTTTTTTTTTAAACTTTATATATCATCTATATGTGGTTGAAACCATGGGGGTATCCAAAAGCATGAATTCACAGAGTAATCTTGGCTGGAAGTGCAAACTGTTTCCTATATTGCTATTTCTTATTTTTCTTAAACATAATTTTGACCATTTTATTCTTTCCTAAAGTAATTTATTAAACTCTACAAAGTATTAACCTAGGTGAATAGTAAATTCTCTGGTTTAGAAATTGTAAACTAAGTGAAGTTTTTTATTATTTAAAAAAATATTATTTGAATCTTTGGTAATGATAAAATTTCATAGTGAAAACTCATGGCTCCTTACATGCACTCTTCTTACCTTGTTTTAAAGGGCTCATGTCCAATTCAAACAGCAGTAACCCATTTAAGATATTCCCAAGAGAAGTAGCCTGAAAAATATATCTTCTTCACTAGATTTTCATATAGAAAGAGAGCACAGGTAGTAATTTATGAATTAAGCATAAAAACAACATCTTACCTCAAGTAAATTTGGTTCAAATACAGAAAGTTATTGCTTCCATCATACACAAATTTGTCAATTTGAAATGTCTTTCATTATACCGGTAGTCTTTGAAAGATTTCTTAATGCATTTAAAGAAGTTGAATTGTATCAGTTTTCAGTTGCTGTTGTAACAATTTATCATAAATTTAGTGACTTAAACAATAGAAATTTATTATGTAGATAGAGAAGTAAGAATTCTGAAATGGGTATCACTGAGTTAAAATTAATATTTCAGCAGGGTACATTCCTTCTGGATGCTATAAAGACGATCCATTATCTTCCCTTTTCCAGAGGCTACCACATTCCTTGGCTTCTGACTCCTTTCTCCACCTTCAAAAACAGCAGCATAATATCAAATCTTTCTCTGATTTTGGTCCCTTTGCTGACTTCTCTACATGTTTCCAGAACCTCAGTTTTTGCAATGGCTCCCCTCAGGTAATCCAGCACAATCTCCCTTTTTAGAGGTCAGTTGATTAACAACCTTAATTCCCTTTGTAGTCTTAATTCATTTCTGCTTTGTAACCTAATACAATCATAGGTTCCATAGATTAGGAGGCAAGCATCTTTGAGGGACAATTATTCTACCAACCACAGAAATATTTATGAAATATACAAACTTGATTCCAATAAAAGTTTACAGTTACCACTGGTCAGTTTGTTTCCCACTATTTTATCTTATTTTATGCTATATAAAGTTCTTATGATCTTAAAGATCCTGATAACTTCAATTTGGAAGTGTGAAGTATTACTCATGACATTTGTAGATTAAACACTGTTTAATTCTGTTTCATCTGATATGTTCTATCTGGTAAGGTTGGAATTTATTCAGTTATAAAATAGGTTTGCATAATATTAGAATATCAATTATATCAGTTATTCAAAATATTTTCTCTCAAA
>SJYC01011193.1:0-30655 GCA_006408675.1 Madoqua kirkii | reverse complement strand
GGAGGATTCTGTGACCTGGAGGCTAAGCAGGACTAAACTGAGAGAAGAGTTGACCAACCCACAGTTCAGTGTCTGTGGAGGAGCAGTTGTCCACGAGATGGGGATGGTCTCCCAAAGAATCTGCTCACCTCCTTGAGTGGAACAGCAGCACTGGAGAGGGGAGCAGAGAGAGAGCCCCAGAGCATGGAGGCCTGGCTGGGCAGGCTATGCCATCTCCAGCTTACACCAGTCCCGCCAGAAAAGCAAGGGAGGCCCTGTCTTGCAGATGCCTAACCTGGGCCACTGAACCAGTGAGGGCAGGGGAAATTTTTTCAGCTAGCCTGGGGCGGCCCCAAAGAGGAAAAAAAAAATTGCACATGAATAAAGCTGAACCTAAACTGAATGCTTCTTTAAAAGTTACAAGTAAGCTTTACCATGCTTCCCAGCAATTCCACTTCTAGGAATCTACTCACGAGAAAGCACACGTCCACGGATTCCTTGCATTCAAGTGTTTCCAGTAGTATTATTCATAATGATCAGACTGGAAATGATCCATAATCCATCATGGATGAACACAAAGCCACGGCTATGCAATGCATCACTGCCCCACAAATAAAAAGGAATGAAGAACTGATACATGTTCCTACATGGTGACCCTCAAGAGCTTTATGCTAAATGAAAGATGCTGAATGCAAAAGATAGCATACTGCAAATCCATGTAAGAAATATCCAGAAAAGGCAACATTATAGAGATAGAAAGCAGATGAGCAGTTGCCTGGAGTTCAGAGTAAAAATAGAGATTGAATGTGTATGGTCAAGAGGGAACTTTCTGGAAAGATGAAATTGTTCTAAAACTGAGTTGTGGTTAATTACTGTACAAGGAACAATTCCTAACTCATGTTATAGTGTAAGTCTCTCAGTCGTGTCTGACATTTTGTGACCCCATGGACTATAGAGTCCATGGAATTCTCCAGGCCAGTATACTGGAGTAGGTAGCCTTTCCCTTCTCCCGGGGATCTTCCCAACCCAGGGATCGAACCCAGGTCTCCCGCATTGCAGGCAGATTCTTTACCAGCAGAGCCACAAGGGAAGCCCAAGAATACTGGAGTGGGTAGCTCCACTCCATTTTATAATTCCATTTTTTAACTCATTTATAAAGGCTTGGATAATTCCATGGACTGTGTACTCCATGGGGTCGCAAAGAGTCAGACACAACTGAGCGACTTTCACTTCAACATTTAAAATAGATCATTAAACTCCACAAATGAAGTGACTTGCCTGTTTTCCCACTTAGGTAGTCTAGAATACTCCAGGAATGCAAATATTTCATTATTAAGAAAATTATACAATGGTTTATTACAGCAATAAAGAATTGAAAAGCCATTTGGTTTTTTTTAATATTTTGAATTTATATTTGAAAAATTAACAATATCAATTGATATTACAGAATTAATTATCAAGAATAGAATACATTCTTAGGTGGTAAGAAAGATCTATCTCAAACCAGAAACAGGAAGCTGAAAGGATACTCTACACTGCCTAAAATTCAACTACTGAAAATTGAAAGCATCTTTAAGAAAACTGAGCAGGGCCAAGTGTTTGGTGTTTAGCTGTGTAAGGAAAAGTGATGAAGGTGAGAGTTGCGAAGAAACAGAAAATGACACGGCAGAAAATTTCTGACACTTTTCCTGGGTCGTATAATCGAGGACTGTGGAATGTGTGAACATTTCCACTGTGGTGACAGTTTATAGTTCCATTAAACATGTTTTGAGGATCGACAAGACGAAATTACTCTAAAGTCCACGAAACATAATCCAATAGAAAAAAAAATTAACGTCAAGGTCTCACATAGAGCTAATGATGTGGGAAATCACTGAGATTTTACTTTTTTGTGAAATAATATTCGTTACCACCATTTCTATCCATTTCAGGCTATGCCTCACAGTATTTGAGTGAGGCTTCGCAGAAGACAGAATTTCCCCTGTGACTCTGCTGCTGACCTCTTACAGTTGTGTTTCCTCTTCAAAGCTGTCAAACGTTATCAGCTGTCTGAAAAAAAATGCTCAAGGGGGTTTCCCTATTATCGCTCAAGGTCCTCACAAAAATGTTAGGATTTTTTCTGAAAGCATCTGTCTGCAGTGTGGGCTTCCCTGACAGGCAGATGCAGACCTTCCCCCTGATCGCTCTCTTTGGCTGACTGTTCCCCTCCCCGACCTTGATCGTCCTCCCAGCCTCTGCACACATCTCTCATTATCCATAGAAGATCTAGAAAAGCATCACTTTTCTTTCGTCCTCCATTATCCATTTGTTTGCTTTTAGCCAATGGCTACTGGAAGACAAACCAAGCCTTGAAGTTGTAGGTGCACAAGCTGAAGAAGCAGGAAGCCCAGATGGATAAACAGGAAGCAGAAGACACGGAACCATGCATAGGTGACTTGGTGATCGGTACTATGACACACAAGATTTGTCCCCAGTTCCAAGTCCCTCTGGTCTGGCCCATCTCACAGCGTAAAACGTAAAAAATCACTTATGTTTGCATGGGGTTTTATTGAAAAGGGATGATCTCATTCAACTCAAGGTATGCACTAAATAAAGATACAATAACTGACATGTTTTATAATGAACTTCCATGGGATTCAATCAGAAAAGTAGTAGCAAGCATCTTATTGTGAAATTTTAAACATGGAAGAAAAGATTTATTCATGTGCTCAAGAATGGATCACACTTTTTTTTTTCCTTCAACTCCTTAACTCCACCCTTCCCCTCTCTTCTTCACTTTTCTAGCATTTCCTTAGTTTGTATTAGCTGTGAAATGGGAGGACTTCAAATCTCACCTAAGATAGTGACAGGAAGCTGTACCCAGACTTAAAAATAGCCCCCCAAATCATCTGTTCCTTTGAATATATGGGAAGATATTTCAAAATACAAGTAGACAAACATAGCTGATTAATTTACTTGAACATTAAATCCCATTGACACAAAGTGTGAGCTTTGTTACACAAGGGATGGATGTATTTGCAGGGACAAGATTGCAGAATGCCATTTTTACTTGCATAATTTTGAGAAAGAGGATTCACAATGATGTTCTGGACTGTTTGGCCATTAAAAACAGCACTGACCATTTCGATCTCCAGCACTTTCCTCTGCATGATAAAAAAATACTTTGGAAAATGTGACTTCTGTGATCATTGGGAGGAGACCTGGAAAGGGAGGGCTGAGGTTTCAGAGTGACACAGGAAATCTGTGCTTAAGTGTGTGGGTGTGTTCACGTGGGCAGTGCTGGAGAGGAAACGTGAAAGAAAATGTTTGCAAACCATTGCAAGCAGGAGCTAAATGAGAGACTCAGAGTCTATAACATTTACAAAACATATTTGATATCCGTGGAGTATCCTGGGTCAGAGTTAGCGGAGACTATTCCTGCCACCGAAAGCACAGTCTAGAAGAGAAAAAATTGATGGTGGCTTTCGTCAAAATTAAAACCTTTAGCTCTTTGAAAGGCACTAAGGGAAGAAAAGCAAGCCACAGATTGGGGGGAAAAATGTTTGCCAATCATAGACCTGACAAAGCTATTGTACCCAGAATACATAAAAAATTCTTAAAACTCAACTATAAGTAAACAAACCAATTTTTTTAAATGGGCAAAATACCGAACAGATAATTCGTTAAATGAAAAGATACCAAACATCATCAACCATTAGGAAAACAAAGGAAAACCACAAGGAAACCAAAGGAAAACCATTCTAATACAATCATATTAGAATGACTGAAATAAAATTTCAAAACAAACAGTATGGACTGGTAATGATGACAAGCAACTGGAACTTTAAAACCTGGCTGGTGGGAGTACAAAATGGTTTAGCTACTTTGGAAAACAATTTGGTGGCTTTTTACAAAGCTAAACACACACTTAGAATATGACCCAGCCATCCCACTACTCAAAATTTACCCAAGAGAAATGAGCCATTATACCAAACCTGTAAGCACCATATTTATAGCAGGTGATTCATAACCTGCAAAAATTGGAAGCAATCTCAGTGTCTTTGAATTGACAAGTGGCTACATCTATATGATGGAATAATACTCAGCAATAAAAAGGATGCCACTGTTGATAGTAGTAGGAACATGGATGGACCTCAAATACATTCTGCTGTGCAAAAGAGATCAGACTCCAGACGGGCTACATCCTGTACAATTGAATTTATACAGCATTTAGGAAAAAGAAAAACTCTAAGGACAGAGAACAAATGAGGGGCTGCCCAGTGTTGGCCAAGAAGGGCTGATTAAAAAGAGATGGTGCTGAACCTGTCTGTATCTTGAGTGTGATGGTTATCACATGACTCTAGGCACTTTTCAAAATGCATACAACTGCAGACCAAAGTAAATATGTTTCACTAGATGTGAATTTCAAAATAATGCTTTCATCCACTCTCATTTGTTGTATGTTTGTTACACAGAACCACCTGACATTCTCACTTCCTCCTGACCTTCAAAAGTTTCCACAGCAAATATAAGTTCTGAATGGAAAAAAAAAGTGACTCCCACCATCCCACAGTGACTTGGGTGAGGTGAGTGACCTCAAAAAACAAGGGAATGTCAGGAGGACCAAAATATTAAGCCAAATCTCCCGACAGTAAGGGAGCAGGATCACAGGAAGGGTGGATGGTAGCCCTGCAAAGGCTGGTCCACCTCATGGCCCACCATCCCCAGCACCACACCTACATCCAAGGAAGAAAGTCTGACCATGATCCTCACCCAGATGATTCCTTTTGGTGTCCCAGGCTAACAAGGCAACACAGCCATGCCGTTTCCTCACCTCCACACCATTTCTTCATTCCAGTGTTACCGTGTTGTAGTGCAAGGGAGAGCACAATGGTAGGCAAGCTGGTGGGGTGAGGGACCCCTAAAAGGAGTTCTCTGGTGGCAAGTAGCAGAAGTCCCACTGGGCAGTGTTTCTGAGGCCTGATTTTCCAGGCCTGGTTTTGCTGGTAACTTACTGTCCTCTTATTTAAGCAGTTTACAGAATTTATTCATGTTTTATCATTGTCTTACCAGACTTTTTTTTTTTTTGGCTGCAAAAAACAGACTCTGAATCAAGCTGGTTAATATAGATAGATAACAGATGGACAGACACATATGTACATTCATACATACTGCTGCTGCTGCTAAGTCACTTCAGTCGTGTCCAACTCTGTGCACCCCCATAGACAGCAGCCCACCAGGCTCCCCCATTCCTGGGATTCTCCAGGCAAGAACCCTGGAGTGGCTTGCCATTTCCTTCTCCAATGCATGAAAGTGAAAAGTGAAAGTAAAGTCGCTTAGTCGTGTCTGACTCTTAGTGACCCCATAGACTGCAGCCCACCAGGCTCCTCCGTCCATGGGATTTTCCAGGCAAGAGTACTGGAGTGGGTTGCCATTGCCTTCTCCACATATATACATATATACACACAAACATGCACACATGAACCAATAGCTAGATCAATCGATCATTCTTAATGGGGGACATTTTTACCCCAGGGGCTATTTGGCAATGTCCAGAGATATTCTGTTTGTCACAACTTGGAGGGGTGTTATTGCCATGAGGTAGAGAAGTCCAGGGATGCTGGTAAATACCTGACAGTGTTCAGGGCAGCCCTCCCAGGAAACAGATGTCTAGACCAAAATGGGCCAGTGCTGAAGCTGACAAACCCTGATATAGACACATGTATATACATTATGTATGTATGTATGTGCATGTGTACAAAATTTTTTTTAAGATAACAAATTATTTTAAAAAACTAAGGCAATTTGGTGGAAAAAACCACGCTCAGGATGATTAGAAATTAGGATAGATTTTGCAAGTTTTGAGCTCTTAGAGTTCAAGGACCTTTCTCTCAGCACTCTACAATTTGCAGGGTTTTGTTGCAAATGCCTATTCTCTGTGAACCTCAGGCTGAGAGAGAACAAGCTAGATGCAGCTTGAGTCAGCTCTGTCCAAGGGCAGACCTGCAAAGGCTGAGCCTGTGGCCACCCATGGAGATGGGTTAGAAGCCAAGAGGGGGAGCTGGGAATACATCCCCCAAGACGTTATTGAACGTATCTGTAAAGTGATGACAAGGCCACCCACCCACTAGAAGCCTACCATTAAATAAATGACCATGCTTCTCAAGTCCCTTGGAAGTGGAAGCAGTAGGTTTCTCCTTGAAATGGAATTCATAAGCGTTCTTTTTTCGCCCTTGAAGAACAGTTTGCATTTTTTATGCTGCTATACAACAAATGGAACCATAACTTATGTTCCCCTGTTTGCATAATTGATTCCACAAACATTCATAAGTTCTGCTTGCTTGCTTACTTCAGTCCCAAGTTTTACTCTCTTAGAGCTATCAGGATATGAAGGGTAATTTTCCACTTGAACTTTATGGTTTAAGGACCAAGTGAGTGTACAGAAAGCATAGTCAGCCCCCTCCCCAACATAGCAAGTGGGGGCCAAAATCAGTCATCTGCAGCACAAGACCACGTTATTTTGAAGCTAATGAAATGGCAGGGTGGCCTTGAACCAGCTCAACTGCCCAAGGGAACTCTGGAGGTCTGGCTGGGCCAACAGATCCGCCCCAGCTGCAGCTGGGTGTGCTGCCCTCTGGTGGCCACAGTCCACTTCAGCTTACACATCCACGACCGGGATGCGGTCCAGGATGCCAGGACCTGCAGGTCAGCAACAAGAAGCAGTTCTAGGAACTTCCCAGTTAGTTGTCACCCTCAAATTGCCCCAGGCCAGGGACACTGTGGGGCCAGGAAAGGCTGTGAACTAGGGAACTGTGTGGCATTTTCCCACCACTCAGTCTTCTCTCCTTTCACTCTCTACACACGACACCCAGAAAACACCCTTGGACAAGACAGAGGTCGGACCCATGTGCCCACTAGACTGTGTTTAATTATCACCAGGTTCCTTAGTGAGGGATTTCTTTTTTTTTTTTTTTTTTTAGTGCTTGGAAACATAAAACAGTGGTTTTAGCCTTTGCATAGACTCTTTTGAGAATCTGCACATACAACTTTTCATACAAATTTGAGAGGGTTGTGGGCTTTCAAAGGCAGTCCAGGACACAGTTTGTCACCCTATTCAGCAGCTTAAACCCTGTGACTTGGTCCTGACCTCTCTTGAGAACAGCTGACACTCAGTCACCTGCATGTTCTTCCAAAATAGCTTCAGAAACCAAAAGTTCTACTTCCTTCTCTTAAAGAATTTCAGAATCTTCTCTCTGAATCAAACCATTGCTCCACACTAGTAAGGGAAGCAGAAAAAACATGCATTGATCTTATTTTTACTCATGCATTTCACTGGGGTGGAGAAAAGTTAGCAGGCCACAGGACAGTCCCCAGATATACCGCAAAAATCTCCAAGATCACTTGTTTAGATTCCAGGCTCTGTTGTTGGCAGCAATGCCCTAAAAGTGAGGGAAATAGACAAAGCCCTTCCTTCAAGGTGCTTATAGTCTAGTAGGAATTGGAGATCATAAAATGAAATCAAATAAATATCATTTCTGGTACTCAAGTGCTATAAAGAAAATAGAATAAAGTAATGAGATAAGAGAGACTGGAGTAGGGGGATGTTATTATACTAGTTACTGTGGGCAGGAAAGACATCTTCAGAGAGAGGATATTTGAACTGAAGTCAAATGGACAAAAGGTCATGGTAAGAGCTGGGGAAGGGCATGTCAGAGAGACGGTGGCAAGACAGACCTCTAGGTGACCTTGAACTCCAAGTGTTTAAGGAACTAGAAGCTGAGTGTGGCTGAAGGGCAATGTGAGAGAAACAGAGAAGCAGCAGGTGGGTTGGCGAAAATGCGCGGGTCTCATTGGTTTGAATCTCATTCTAAATATACTGGAGAAAGCATTCCACAAGTTGATTTCTGCTTTTAAATTCTATTGAGGGGCTGTTATTCAATGTTCTGAGAAATCAGGACTGATGTTGTAAAAATCATCTGCATAACAACTTCATTATATTAAAGCAAATAATGGAAGGGGGAAAAAAGAAAAAAAAAAAAAAACATTATTGAGACTGGCCACAGTGCAGAGTGTAAATCGTATAGGACAAGATGGGAGACAGGAAGACTAGTTAGCAAACAAATGCAGAAGACTTGGCCAGAAATGATGGTGTTTATAGTATCAGAAATAATTTTTAAAAATCAGATGGGGAACCCAAATCAATAATGAATCCAAACATTTTTTTCTGATGGGTTAGAGGCAGGGTGGGAGAGAAAAAGATGAATGGAAATTGACTGTAGGTGGAAGCTTGAGCAACCTGGTGAAAAGCGGAGTCTTTTATTGAGATCTGGTAAGCAGGGTGGAGAGGAACGGGAAGAGAGAGAATCCTGGAGTCTGTGTTGGACGTACTGGGAGAGCGAAGCCCGAGAGGGATCCAGGTGGAGATGGTGAGCAGTCTAGAGCCCAGCAGAAAGACTAGGGTGAACACAGAAAAGGGTAGATGGAATTTAAAGCCATGGGAAGGGATGAGAGCACCCAACGAGTGAGGATGGAGAAACAGAAGAAGGTGAGGGGAGCGAGTCTTGAAGCCTGGGTTGGCCTCACAGACATACAACCTGCGAGGCCGCACTGGGTCCCCCGTCTCAGCACCCGCACCAGCGCCTACTTGAAGGGCTCTTCAAGTGCATCATCTTGAAATTCTTCATAACTGGGAATGAGAGGCTCCACATTTTCACTCAGCACCAGGCCCTAAAATTGATGGAGCCGGTTCTGCCTTGAACATCTCAAAGCTAAGTGTCTGGTGGAGAAGGAGACTCCATTAAAGAAGACTCGGAAAGAGTGGCTAATGCAGTAAGGAAGGCCCCCAGTATGGCATCTAGCCAGGCTGGGGATTATTTCAAGGTGGAAATGGCTGACTCAGTTAAACGCTGCAGGGTAGTAGAGTGAGACAAGGACAGCCATGCACGCTTGGCCACGATACCAACAATCAGTGATGCTGACAAGGACATTCTTAGTGGAGTGGGGTCCCCAGTGATTACCTTGGCTGATTGTAGATGACAGGCGGCCAGGTTTCCACCAGCACCTTGGAGAAAGTGTGGCAATAAAACAGACAGAGGCCCCTCGTTGTATAGCCCACACCCCTTCTCCTCCCAATCCCAGCTCCATTTAGCAGAGTGAGAGGCTTCACATACATGCATGTGGACACACCAGCCCAGACATCCAAGCTCTATTCTGGGCCTCCTTGCCAACAACCATCTTCAGAACAACCACTGGAGGGACCCAGGAAGACAGCTCTGGCCATCCTGGTAGGAATTTCACATTCCCAAGTGCTGTAGATGGCATGCAGGGCCCAGGTTACAGGTGGGAAGATGCCTTATCTTATGAGGAGGAACACAGAGCCAGACTGGGCAGGACCCTATAAGATCCAAGTCTCCAAATGGGGGTCCCATGTCCAGATCTAAAGGGAAGTTCTTCAGAGGAAGATGGGGGTAGATGTGGGTAGACAGAAGCACTTGGTGGTAGGAAAACAAGGTGGTTCTCAATCAGTTGCACACACTTTTCTCTAAGAAACATAAAAGTGAGTGGAAGTAGGTGTTAAAGCATTCAGAAAAGAAAAAAATATTTTGGCAAAAAGGAAAGGAAATTTATTAGGTAGGCATAGTAGGCTTCTCTGGCTTGGCTGAACATCCACCTAGCATGATCGATCACAACTTTTAAGTAAATCCAGGCAGCTCAGTGGCCTGATTTCCCCTACCAATGATTAGATGCCCAAGGCACCAAGAAAGTCAGTTGTTGAGTTTAAACATAGTGAAGGGTTTTACCAGGTGATTATCAAGGCAAGATGAAAGGGCAGAGGAGTCAGCGGTGTTTGTTTAACAGCTCTGCAATCCCAGAATTATCTGTCTATGTTAAAGAGAATATAATGGATGATTGATGGTGGGAAAGTGGTAGAACCAATGGAATGGGGAGGAATTGCTGGAGTACGTGGCCTGGGCAGGTAAGGTGTGGCGGTCACATCACATTTCCACGTGCGAAGCCTGCAAGTGAGACTTCAGAGAGGGTACAGTGATAAAGAATGACATGGTTTATTTAGGACTACGAGCAGTTTCTTTTAAGAAACAGGCGTTATCTGGAACTCACTTTGTCTCTCTAAAGATACAAATGTGACTTTTGTTATAATGCTGGGTATTTCAGGCCACAGAGGAATGAGATATGGGGATAACTTTATGATGATCACAGCTTGGTTAAATCCAGGGCTCTCTGGAGAGAAACCAGGGAAACAAACCGAGTTTGTTGGAGATGTAGCTATGTTGTCTGCGGGCGCCCTCTACTGGCACTCAGTCAAAATAGCCATCTGGAGTTGAAGGCTTTTGCGGGGCGGAGACGGGGCGAGCGCGTATTATAATTAACAAGTGAAAACTTGCCCATGGTAGATACTTAGGGGCTGTGGTTCAGTTGGGGCTAGGAAACTAGTTACAGAACAAACTCTGCGTCAGCTTTTTAAATGTTGCAGTCGCACTTACGTCATTTATGACTTTCTGATTCTCTCTAATGGGAGAGCCCTGCTTTCCTGTCTCTCCAATGAGCCTGAGCTACTTAAAGTGAAGATCACAGTGTTTCTTATCTTACATCCCGAGCCTAGCACAGTGTAGGTGTCTGATAAATGTGTTCGTCAAAAGAGAAGCAAATATGGAACAATTTCACACGAGAAGGGGGGATTAATCTTACTTGGGCAATTTCAGGAAGGCTTCCAGAGGGAGATGGGTGGTGCCCTTAATGGTGGGGAAAAAGGGGTAGAATTGAAAAAAAACCCAGAAAGTATAATGGCAAACCCAGGGGGCAGATATACATTCCACAAAGGGAGGATTTTTGTGTCATTCTAGGAAGACGTTCCTTGCCATGACTGACAGGTGTGGTTCTTAATTCTTCAAGAGAAAGTATGAGCAAGAATTTTAAAATTTCATGGAAACAGAGGAAGTTAGCATAGCAGATTCAGGTAGCCTGAAGGAAGAATCTGGAAGGACTTTTGATCATGAATACCAAAAAAAAAAAAAAGTCAAGGTTTAAAGATGTTTCTTCCTATTTATTTTTACCCTAGACTGTACAACCTCATTAGAAATCCAGTTCAATGAATAGAGAGACTATTAGAATAATGGCAATTTTCCGTGAAAACATCTCAGAGCATGGGACTAGGGTGACTTTTCTGGTTTCTATACTGAATGTCTCATATTTCAAGAACCCTTTGAGTTCCAGGCCAGTCAGGACAGCTGGTCACCCTAGCTGAGTGGGAGAACTCAGGATGACTCACACAGAGAAGAGGGGTGCCCGAGCTGGTCTCAGGACAGAGGACAAAGAGGCCTGGCTAGGAATGGACTCCCAGTGACAACGGTGCCCTGTACCTGTGGTCCTAATAACTCTGGGTTGTGTGCCTGGTGAGATCCCTCATCTACCAGCAAAGTGGGTTTCCAGTATCTAAATGACCAAATGCCCAGAGCAAAATGTAGAAGGACAGGGAGGGGAGAATACACTCCCAAGAACCCTTCAGTTGCAGCAGCAGAATTGAGGCTGAGAAAGACAGAGATCTCATTTAGAAGGTCCTGCTCTTTCTTCACTTGTATCTTAAAATAATGATGTGGAAATGAATAGATGGCCACGTGCAGGATTCTTACAGGACTGGAAAATCTAGTCTGCTGCTGCTGTAACTCACATGTAAGTGATCACAGACATTAAACACTGACCCGAGTGAGGCTCGAACAAACAAGATGCAAGCTCACATCAGAGGCCAGAGACTTGTGATGTGGGAGATGCCTGCAGCCCTGGAGGAAACAGCTTCTCCATAATACAGTAGGAGCTCTTCCAGGTGGTGTACCACCCAGAGTCACTCACTCTTTTCCCACCTAGAGTTAAGAGAAGCATGAGGAATGGCCCCCATCACAATAGTTGGAGACTGAACTTTTGACAGCAGGTATCCTACAGGCAACTTACCAGAAGCTCCTCCTTATCCTTATAGGAAAATCACAACCCAGGTTCTTTACCAACTTGGGAAAGAAATGTCAATAAAAAAGGAGAGAGAGAGAGAAAAGCAAGAAGAAAGAAAAGGGAAAAATGACAAAGTTTATAAACATAATGGATAAAATTTGTATGTCTTAAAGAAGGATTGCAGATTGAAAGACTGAAGGTAAGGGAGTCAGAAACAAGACGTGCCAGGCGACCAACACTGGGCAGGAAAGTGGGTCAGCAGGTGTTGCAAAGACCATTTGTCTAAAGAAAATAGAGAAGAACTAAAATGGACCAAGACAAACCAACATGGACTCTAGCTTTGCTGGCTGTGGCCTTTCAACCAATGACTTGGCTGAAAGGAGTTGAGGTAGATACCTAGACTATAGTCATGCCCTTGATGGTGATGATGCTAAGTGATATTTATGAAATACATGTCAATGTCTGCTGTTAAGCTAAGGATTTTTACCAAGATCATCTCCTTTAATCGTTGCAATAGCCATATGGGTTAGCACTGTGATTATGCCCATTTGACAGATAAAGAAAGTGAGACCAAAGTCACACAACTAGCAATAAGTGACAGTGGTATTCAAATTTAGGCAGTCTGACTCCAGGATAACTTTCTACCCGCCACACTACACATAGTGGGCTCATGCACCTGTAGCTAGTTCAGGCTTTGTTATAAATTTATTTGGTAAACTTTATGAAATTACTTGTAAATATTTAAAGATATTTTATATAAGCATCAGAAACATAATTACTGTACCACTTCCTCTTTCCCTTTGAAACCCCCAAACCAACAAGGAAACATACAGATGGTTCAGAAGTCATAGGCCAGAGTTCCAGCAGTAGAGTGTCACCAGCCCCATCTGGAAACAAGATCTGTGTGTACACAGTTTGGGGGTGGATCACTATGAACAAAGCTAGTGGAGGTTATGGAATTCCAGTTGAGCTATTTCAAATCTTAAAAGATGATGGTGTGAAAATGCTGTACTCAATATGTCAGCAAATTTGGAGAACTCAGCAGTGGCCACAGGACTGGAAAAGGTCAGATTTCATTCCAATCCCAAAGAAAGGTAATGCCAAAGATTGCTCAAACTACTGCACAATTGTACTCATCTCACACACTAGTAAAGTAATGCTCAAAGTTCTCCAAGCCAGGCTTCAGCAGTACATGAACCATGAACTTCCATATGTTCAAGCTGGTTTTAGAAAAGGCAGAGGAACCAGAGATCAAATTGCCAACATCCGCTGGATCATCAAAAATGCAAGAGAGGTCCAAAAGAAAAAAAAAAACCCAAACATCTATTTCTGCTTTATTTCCATGAACTTCCATATGTTCAAGCTGGTTTTAGAAAAGGCAGAGGAACCAGAGATCAAATTGCCAACATCCGCTGGATCATCAAAAATGCAAGAGAGGTCCAAAAAAAAAAAAAAAAACCCAAACATCTATTTCTGCTTTATTGACTATGCCAAAGACTTTGACTGTGTGGATTACAATAAACTGTGGAAAATTCTTCAAGAGATGGGAAAACCAGACCACCTGACCTGCCTCTTGAGAAATCTGTATACAGGTCAGGAAGCAACAGTTAGAACTGGACATGGAACAAGATTTGTTCCAAATAGGAAAAGGAGTATGTCAAGGCTATATAATCTCACCCTGCTTATTTAACTTACATGCAGAGTACATCATGAGTAATGCTGGGCTGGAGGAAGCACAAGCTGGAATCAAGATTGCTGGGAGAAATATCAATGACCTCTGATACACAGATGATACCACCCTTATGGCAGAAAGTGAAGAACTAAAGAGCCTCTTGATGACAGTGAAAGAGGAGAGTGAAAAAGTTGGCTTAAAGTTCAACATTCAAAAAACTAAGATCATGGCATCCGGTCCCATTACTTCATGGGAAATAGATGGGGAAACAGTGGCTGACTTTATTTTTCTGGGCTCCAAAATCACTGTAGATGGTGACTGCAGCCATGAAATTAAAAGACGCTTGCTCTTTGGAAGGAAAGTTATGACCAATCTAGACAGCATATTAAAAAGCAGAGACATTACTTTGTCAACAAAGGTCCGTCTTGTCAAGGTTATGGTTTTTCCAGTGGCCATGTATGGATGAGAGAGTTGGACTATAAAGAAAGCTGAGTGCTGAAGAACTGATGCTTTTGAAGTGTGGTATTGGAGAAGACTCTTGAGAGTCCCTTGGACTGCAAGAAGATCCAACCAGTCCATCCTAAAGGAGATCAGTCCTGGGTGTTCATTGGAGGGACTGATGTTGAAGCTGAAACTCCAATACTTTGGCCACCTAATGCAGAGAGCTGACTCATTTGAAAAGACCCTGATACTGGGAAAGATTGAGGGCAGGAGAAGAAGGGGAGGACAGAGGATGAGATGGTTAGATGGCATCGCCGACAAATGGACATGGGCTTGGGTGGACTCTGGGAGCTGGTGATGAACAGGGAGGCCCGGCGTGCTGCGGTTCATGGGGTCGCAAAGAGTCGGGCACGACTGAGCGACGGAGCAGCACAGGGAAGAAGTGAACCAGCCATCACTAGGCATGATGTTGAGGATGCTCCTTCAAAGGGTCTATAATGTAGAGGTGAGCAAATAAATGTTACATGAATGAATGAAATTAAAATGTTTGGTGTTAGTGTACTGAACACACCATGATTTGATGTAAGTATTGAAAAAATACGAGTGATCATAGAAATGTGCTTTCATTTATGAACTAAAGGAACTGATTCTCAGCACCAATAGTCTCTGAACACTGGTTTTAGACAAATTACAATGCCCAGTTGCACTAATAAGTAGGAAATCTACTCCCAGGATATCTGAGGAGTTATATAGTGATAGGTTGCATATACTTATACTCTCTCCTTAAAAGAAAAGACTTCATGGGTTTTTCATATTCAAATAGAAAACTCATTTGCAATGAACACATAAATTCATACCAAAGACAAAGGAAAATACGCGTGCTAGCTGCATGGGTGAAAGTTGTGATGGAGCTCCAATTTAACTCTGAGCTTCCTGGCAGCCAAGATAAAAAGAGAAATAGTTACACAACTGTCTTAACAGAAAGGAGGAAGGATGCCAATCCCTCAAAGGAGACAAAGTACAAGCACTGAATTCCCAGCGAATTTTCTCACCTAGAATTACATCTAAGAGTCACCTGCCTTGTTCATTTCTTGTTCTCCTTGTTATAAAATAATCAGGAGCAGATTTCAAGACCTCATTACCTGTGGTGGTGATCGAAACTGGTGGTGTGACAGTAAAGCACAGCTCAGTGAGCTCGTCTCACTGAGGTTGCCAAGGGAAGGCAGTCCTAGTACAGCTTCTCATTTGATCTGAGGTTAGAAATGAGATTATCTATAAAGAAAGGAAACAGGTGTTTGCTAAACATCCACTGTGTTATATGCATGAAGTTTCTTCCTCTCAGCATATGTATTATTAATTCTGTTTAATAATAAAGTGAATGTTTTTGCAAGTCAGAAAAGACATCCTAAGCTCATGCATTGTCTTCAGTTCCACACACATCCTCTTGTTCTCCTACACTCCTATTAAGAAAAACCAGTGGGCAATTCATCCCTTAGACACACTTCAGTCAATGCCACTTTGTACAGACAATTCAAGTTAATTCTCTCCAGGGAGGGCCTAGAGCACTGGTGTTGCACATCACTGATTAAGGAGAAATGTCTTTGTTTAAAAACCAAGTGATCAGTTAGTAGGTTTGAATCATATCTTGAGTGTTCAGGAGCCTTCACTGAGTTCACCACAAAGGAAGTCTACAGTTTCGAGAGCTGTAAGTGTCTCTGTTTAAATGGGCTGGGAAAGGATTGCTATATTCTCCTTCAGTGATTTGCAGGCTCAGGTGCTCCCAGGGGACAAGACGTTCATGCTATGACTAAAGCATGATAGAGTTTCGATTTAGCTCTGAGCTTCCTGGCAACCAAGACAAAAAAGACACACAGTCAGTTTCATAACTGTCTTTACAGAAAAGAGGAAACATGTCAGTCTGTCAAATGAGATCAAGGGAGGGCTAAACATGAGCAGGAATCAGGTGGTGTTTAAGGGAGCCCCGAGAAGACAGGCTTCCACACAGATCACTCCCAGGGTACAAGACGTTCATGCTATGATGATAGAGTTTCGATTTAGCTCTGAGCTTCCTGGCAAACCAAGACAAAAAAGACACACAGTCAGTTTCACAACTGTCTTTACAGAAAAGAGGAAATATGTCAGTCTGTCAAATGAGATCAAGAGAGGGCTAAAACATGAGCAGGAATCAGGTGGTGGTTAAGGGAGCCCCAAGAAGACAGGCTTCCACACAGATGAGAAAGGGCAGGAACTGCAGAAGATGTGACTGGGATCTAGAGTATTCTCTGAGCTTCCTGGCAACCAAGACAAAAAAGACACACAGTCAGTTTCATAACTGTCTTTACAGAAAAGAGGAAACATGTCAGTCTGTCAAATGAGATCAAGGGAGGGCTAAACATGAGCAGGAATCAGGTGGTGTTTAAGGGAGCCCCGAGAAGACAGGCTTCCACACAGATGAGAAAGGGCAGGAACTGCAGAAGATGTGACTGGGGTCTAGAGTGTGTCTGTGTCTGCCTGGGGAAGCAGGTGCTGCAAGAGACAAGTGGGCAGGTGTAATCCCTCCCCAGGGAGGAGCTACACAAAATTATCGAGCTTTTTTCTTCTCTGAAAGAACAGAGACCATGTACAGGAAAATCAGTGTGAGAAGGATGGCAAGTCTGGGACTCACTGAAGAGCATATGCATCTATATATTAAAGAAAAGGGATGCAGAGATGGGGAGAGAGGTGGCAGGGCCAGAATGCAGATTCCTAGGCGCCCTCCTATGGCTCCCGTGCCTGTTCTCATCACAGGACTTGTCTTGATGTCCTGTGATTGGTTGTCTGTGCCCCACTAGTCTGTAAGCCTTGCAAAAGCAGACAGCAGGACTGACCGCCTTTATACTTGTTTGCCAGACCTATGGGTATCATTTTTTTGCAAAGTGATTTTAATTTTTTAGAACATTTTCAAAGGAAAAATCAAGTTTTCAAGGAGAAAAATGGTGATGAGTAAAGTATCAAGAAATGTAAATTATCTTCTCTCTTTGTAACTTCTGCATCTCAGTTCCTGTCTGGGGATTATACAAAATTTACATACCACGCTCTTGCTAGAATCTCTCTCACTGGCCTGAGCCCCCACCTCCCCGCTGCTGGTTTTCCCTGCAGTATTTCCCTGAGTCTCTATGAGTGCCCTTTGGTGTCAGTTGCTGTGGCCACAGCTGGGGCTTCATAAAAGCTGCTTATACACTCTGTTCTCATATCCAGTTAATCAACAACAGAGCTGCCTCATGAGAGATTATACTTTTTTTTCTTTCAAGCTGTCTTGTGTGTGGTGGGACCATTATCACCAACTTAGTCTTCTTAATCAGTCACAGGATCTTTCTAACTGCTGTATAATGAGTGTCCTTTTCTCAAAGGACCACGCTCCAGCTGTGAAGGGACGGGGCAGAGCATCCCTAGTTCTCCCATAGGATGCTTTCTGCTAATGCTTTATAAACAGAGAGCCAGAGATGACAGCTTGACCATGCCTGGAAGGTACTTGTGTATGTGTATACCATGTGTATACACATGTGTATACCATGCCTAGGTGTATGTCTTGGAGAAGGAAATGGCAATCCACTTCAGTGTTCTTGCCTGGAGAATCCCAGGGACGGAGGAGCCTGGTGGGCTGCCGTCTAGGGGGTCGCACAGAGTCGGACACGACTGGAGTGACTTAGTAGTAGTAGTAGATGTATGTCTAGGCATGTCTCACCCTAGACACATTTTTGGAATTTCATGTACCAAGAGCAATTGAGCTCACCTCTGCTCACCTTCAAGGGCACTTGGCTCCAATCTAACAAAAGTGCAGAAGCCAAGTCAGAATCTAAGTCAGCCTTGCCTAGTGTCTGCCAGGAGGACTTTATCCGTAAGTGAGCAGAAAACAAGATTTTGATTTCCCATCATTACTCAAGTTGGTCTTCGCTCTGCTGCTGTTTAGGATGACATCAGTCCCCATTCCCCAAGTGGTCAGGAGGCTCTTGACCTCAGCAGCAAGAGGCATGTATTTAATTTGTATCTAGAGGTAAGTCATTGACTACATAGGGAGAGACATTTTTGCTGGGACAAGGAACAGAGACAGGGGTGGGTCCCAAGAGGAGTTCCCTTGTGTCATGGGCTGAGGAATCAACACTCCTCCTTTGGACTTGGCCTGTGTGTAGGGGGGCCCCTTATACCTCAGGGACCAGGAGCTGTTTGGGGTGTGCAAAGGCAGCCACAGCATATAGCCCCATACATTTGGGCCAGACCCCAGGCTGGTCTGGATGAGCACTTTGGAAGTTTGGCAGTGAATTATAAAGAAAGCCTTCACCAGAGCTGAATGCCACAAAGATTGACCAGTCACCACAGGCTTCATGATCTTGGTTGTTTCAACCTGGGGAGCTCACCCGGGCTATCCTGGTCACAGAAGGACCATGTAGCTCCAAGAAAACCCTATATCCCAAGGCTAGAGGCCCAGAAAGTCTGCAGATGGCCATGTATGAGTCCTGGCTGATTGCAACCTCTGCAACTGGAGGAGGGCTTTGCAGCTGGCTCTAAATCACCAGAGAGCATGTGCCGCCTGCCAGACCTCATGTCAACCCGCCTGGTCAAGCAATGGAATTTGTTTTGGTGGTTCAGTGGTTAAGAATCCGCCTGCTAACGCAGGAGCACCAGGAGGGATGGGTTCGATCCCTGGGTGGAGAAAATTCCCTGGAGGAGGAAACGGCAACCTACGCTAATATTCTTGACTGAGAAATCCCATGGACAGAGGGGCCTGAAGGCCCACATTCCATGGGGTTGTGAAGAGTCAGCTACAACTGAGCGCCCACACATTCTTAATGATGTAGTTATTAATAATATTTGTTCACTATAGAAAGTCTGGGAAATACCTATGATGTAATAATATATATATGTGTGGGTATACCTTACCCATAAATCCTTCACCCATAATTAGCTACTATGGTTGACCCTTGAACAACATGGGTTTGAACTTGGCATGTTCAATTATAGGTGATTATTTTTTTGATAAATATAGTTTCTGTGTTTTCACTTTACAGATCTTTAAATAAACTAAGTGTAGCAGAAAGTTTGTGTCCAATTGGAGATTCTTTTCCTATTTCAATATCCTGCCTCCTTGGGTGAGTCATTTATCAATTCCTTTGTTCTGGAGGCAGAGATAACAGTACCCAGATTTCTGACTGCACAGAATGGGGAGGGAGGGCCCTGTGCCCCTAACCCCCAGTTTGTTCAAGGGTCAACTGTATAAACAAATTGTATACCTCCTCCAGATTTTCGAGGGTTTTTTTACACCTTTCTTTCTTTGTTCATTTTATACATATTAATAAAATACCCTCTTATGTGCCTACCAATTAAGATTAGTTAAGTACCTTTGTTGTTGAGTCGCTAAGTCATGTCTGACTCCACACCGGCTCCTCTGTCCATGGGATTACCCAGGCAGGAATAGTGGAATGGGTTGCCATTTCCTACTCCAGGGATTCTTCTGACCCAGGGATCGAACTCACATCTCCTGATTTGGCAGGCAAGATCTTTACCAGTGGGCCATCTAGGTACTTTTGGAGTTTCTAAATGCATTTCCTGCTCTTTTCCCTCCAGAAGTAACAACCGCCCAGAACTTTATGTTAATTGGTTTTCCATTTCCCTTATAGTTTTGCCATATACATACATAGATGTACATAGTTTTTAAGCTTCTTATCAATGAATCCCCATTCTGATTTTGTGACTTCCTTTTTCTGTCTAATATTGAGTTTTTGCCGTTCAGTCTCATTGAAATACATCACAATTAGTTTTTTGCTCTTGGATAGTATTATACCTTATAAATTTATTTTCATTTTATAAAGATACTAAAATTTATTTTTTTTCTTTTATTTATGGGCACTTTGGTTGTTTCCTGTCCCTTGTTATTTCAAGAAATACCACTGTGAAACTGCTATACCTCTCTTCTTGTTCATACATACAATATTTTCTCCAGGGGGCACTCTCCAGAGGGAAACGACTACTTCATAGCCTTTGTATATCATCAGTTTCACTAAACTGATTGTCAAATTGTTTTCCAAAGTTGTTATTAGTGTCTGACAGCTCCTATCGCTCCACGTCCTCAACAATACTTAGTATTGTCAGGCTTTTTAATTTTAACCATTTTTGTGAGTGAGATTTGGTATATCATTGTACTTTTAATTTACATTTCCTAATTACTGTGATTAACCATATTTCTATGTCTTTATTGGAATCATTATTCCTATTCTGTAAAATGCCTATTCATGTTGTTTGTTCATTTTTTAAAGCATTTTTATGGATTCTTGGACTTATTTATATATTCAGTTCTCTCTGTCTCTGTTATCTGCGCATCTATCTATCAAAACTAATAGAAGTTAGCTTTCAAATCTAAATTCTTTAAACAAGAATAATAACTTACATTGGAAATTGAGCTAATTCCAGGGCCTTAAGTAACAAATATTTTTATTCTCCTTATGCTAATTTTCTAAAGGACAAAACTAGATTCCATATCAGAAAAACAATGATTTATCAAGTGGGGGAAAAACCCTTCTCTACTGTCATTATTCACTTTACTACTTGGGAGATTAAAACAATGAATTTTTGTTTCTGAATAAATTTTTCTCAAAATTAAATTTCAGCAAGAAAAAAAAGTTGAGTGGCCTTTCCTCTCAGTCCAGTGGTTAAGATTCTCCACTGCAGGGGCTTCAGCTTTGATCCCTAGGTGAAGGACTAAGATCCCACATACTACCATAATCAAAAGATAAATAAAAATAAATATGTTTTAAAGTATAGCTCATTCACTTTGGTGTGCAATAGAAGCTAACACAGCATTGTAAAGCAACTATATTCCAATAACAAATTTAAAGCTATATGCCCACACACAAAAGAAAGTTGAAAACAGTACCCCTCCATAGTCACTTCTTTTTAAAAATGTATCTCAGAGTCATATGCTCTCTAGGGCCCATTCTCCCCTAGTTAGGCTTAGGGTACCTGAGAAAAAAGTAAGATGTGCCTGCAACTGGATGGACACAGTGTAGTCCTGAAATTCACCCAGCCATCTTCTAACTAAGCACTTTCCAGCCACAGGACAGAAGGGGCTTTCCCTCGATGGTCAATATCTTCTCAATAGAGCACCTATATTCCATCCATTGGATGTGCCAGACCCTTGGACAGAGTGTAAGGAAGGATACCGCATTCTAAAACCACCCTTCAGGGCTTACAATTCTGTTAGAAAGACAAATAAGTGATAGAACATATTTGCAGAGAAAAAGACAAAACACTGCAAGAAAGCAATGGAAAGCTGTTGCAATTCTAAGTGTTGGACTAAAACTGAAGATGACGAAGGATCAAAGGAAGAAATGCGTGCTCTTGGCTCCATCTCAAGTCAAGTCGTTGGCTCGGCTTTTCCCTTACCTCCAACCCCTGTTCCCTCCCAAGACCAATAGACCAGATTCAGGGTGGCCTGGGTCAGGTTCTCCCATACATCCAGACCCACGGTGTGGTCTTTCGTCCACCTCCCATTCACTGGGGTCTCCTCAGTCTCTGAGATGGAAGAACAGAGTTGCTCCCCACCTTGGAAATTTTCACTTTCATTCAGGCCTCAGCTCAGCACTCTCAAGATAAGATTTAGGGGAACTAGAAGTGCCACTCAGCAAAAAGACATTGGGCCCTTTCCTGGGCCACATCAGTGTCTTGCTGTTTCCCTAAACAAGTGCTGAACCTGGTATCCTTCTAGGGTACTGTCCATCCCCGAAGTTATAACTTACTAAGAGCCTCTTGAAAGTTGCCCTTGACAATGAATCATGAGGTGGTAGTTGAATTCCAGATCCCAGTGGCCTGATAACCACACCTTCTTGATGATAATCTGCTTCAGTGGTTTTCAACGAGGACAGCTGTCTCTTCCCAAGACATCTAGTAATGTCTGGAGATATGTATGGCTGTCCCAAAAGTGGTGGTAGGGGAGTGTTACCACCATCTACTGGATAGAGGCCGAGGATGCTACTAACATCCTAGAATGCAGGGGTCCCCAAACCCCAGGCCATGAACCAGTGCTGGTCATCATACTGGACAGCATACCAGTCCCCAACCCCCAGGCTTAACCAGTCAGTTAAGAACCCAGTCACAAAGCAGGAGGTGAGCGAGTGAGTGAAGCTTCATCTGTGTTTATAGCCACTCCCCATTGCTCACATTACCGCATTATCACGGTGTAATAATAATAGAAATAAAGGGAACAATAAAGATAACGCACTTGAGCCATCCCAATGCCATCCCCAATCAGTCCATGGAAAAGCTGTCTCCCAAGTAACCAGTCCCTGGTGCCAAAAAGGTTGAGGACCATTGCTACAATGCAGAGGATAACCCCCATCACAACAATCAATCAGCCCCCAAATTTGTAGGGTCCAGCCTGAGAAACTGATCTACTCCTGACGAGCCCAGGCTGGAGAAACTACAGGTGGTTGACACCCAGACACGACTCTCAGCTCATGTCTTAATAGATATGAGCTTCTTTGGTTATTCTTAAGCCGGTTCCTACAGTCACACCTGGACCCAGGATGCTGGAGAGGGACCCGGAGTTCCCATGACTGAGTCAGTGACTCTCCTCCCTCGGAGGAGTCAGTTTGTGATTTGAATTCTCACCAACATGATATTCATGAAAAGTATTCTGGCTGCAGTCCAATCCTTGGGGTGACAAATTGTAAATGGCATAGATAATGACAAGGGATCCTCTGCGTTTCATTTTGTGATTATGATTTTTCTCGTTATTACTGTTGTTAGTTGCTAAGTCATGTCCAATTTTTTTGCAACCCCATGGACTATAACCCACCAGGTTCCTCTGTCCATGGGATTTCCAGGCAAGGATACTGGAGTGGTTTGCCATTTTCTGCTCCAGGTGATCTTCCTGACCCAGGGATTGAACCCTCACCTTTTGTTTGGCAGGTGGATTCTTTACCACTGATCCACCAGGGAAGCCTGATATTTTCATTAAATAGTACTAAACAATATCATCTGCTTATACTCAATCATTCATTCAGTCGACAGATATTTGCTGCGTGCCCACTGGGACCAAGCACCATGCTGTATAAGATAAATGGCAATTTCCCAAGTCCACTGACTTATACCACTGCCTCTACAGCAGGATTTCTTGATGAGGTGAGATGGAGGGCTGGGGGCTTATTAAATTGCAGTGCTTGGGTATCCCTTCAGAGATTCTGATTTTACAAGTCAGGATGATGCTCAGGAATCTGTATTTTTACCTGACACTTGTGGTGACTTCTGACACAGGCTAACTATGGGACCATGGTTTAAGAAACATTGGTTGATATCACATGAAATCTACCCAACCTAATCCCAAGTCTGAGATTATGTAGACCTGCAGTCTAATGTGGTAATGTCCTATATGCTGAAAAAAACCCTTAATTATTTAATCAATTAATCATTTAACCATTAATTGTCTCATTTCCCATTTTTTAAGCAGAAGGAGAATAAGTCTGAAACACAGATGAGGAGAGGGTAGAATGACCCCACATAAACAGAAGCAAGACGCTTTCAAAGGAACGGAACTATAGAAATTTTACTTCTAAAAGCAAATTTTTATGACATACAATAGAATGAGCATTAGCCAAGTACCTTGCTATCAACAGCAGTTAGGAGAAAAATCTCTGATTATATAAAATCTCTCCTTATTCTCTGAACCAACTTGCAATAGTTCCCAGCTTGATTAGAGACCACTAATCCTCTCTGGTTACCGAGATAAATGGCTTCTCTGATTACACTCAATTTTTTTTCAAATCTCTCCTTAAACCTGTATCATTAACACTCAGATATGTGACTTTTTGCAACAAACCCTTTGTTTTAGTAGCACATTAACCATCATTAGAAGTTCAAGTTAGACCTGTTCCAAACTGAACATTTCTAAGTCATTAGAAACCTTAACATTTGTCTATGTCTAGTATCAAGGAAGTTATCTCACTATACATGTACAGGGGTAAAACAAAGGGAATCATTTCCAACCCAGCTGCTCTATGGTAAATTACTGTGATCAGTTTAATTGTAGAACAAACCCATATAAAGAAACTGATGATAACAATTATGGAACAGATTAAAATCAAAGGATCACATGGTGGACCTAGAGATAATCACACTAAGTAAAATAAGCCAAAGGAAGACAAATATCATACGATATTGGTTATATGTGGAATGTAAAACAATGATATAAATGTATACTCAGTATCTTATCGTAACCTATAGTGGAAGATGATATAAAAAAAAAGAGTATATATACACACACACAACTGAATCATTTTGCTGTACACCTGAAACTAACACAACATTATAAATCAACTGTATTTCAATAACAACTTATTTTTAAAAATCAATATATCACCAATATTGTTAATGAGAAGAGGCCAGAATTAAAGGCCAGAGTATCTCAGAAAGCATACCAGAGTCCTTTAATTTAATTTATCTATTCAAGTCCTCTAGATTTCCGTTCCATTCTGTCCTTTTAAATTAAAAATGTCTTTACCTTCAAATGCCTGTATGTTCCTATTTTGTCCACACTATTTACTTTTTGCTACAAGTAACACCGTTTCAGCCCAAGTCCACAAAGGTCTGGCGACCCAGTGGGCTCACAAAACAGAACAGATCAAACACTTCCAAGACTCTGTCAAAATTCACTCATACATGGATGTGTCCAAACAGGAGGGAAATTATCCTTCCAAGATAAACAGAGAAATACTCACCATGTTTTGTGAGATCTGTAGCCTTAGTCCATGCCAAGTACCCCAGATCCCACACGCCGAGAAGCTCCATTCCCACCACCTCCAAACAAACCAAAAAAAAAAAAAAAAAGAAGAAGCCTTCCCCTGGTGCTTGGGGACTTTGAGCCAATATATCAATCTGAATGCAAATTTCACCCAATACCCAGCTTTGCCCAGAGATCCATTTTTAAGCAGACTATGCTCCCTGCAGACCAACATGCAAATGGTGGGAACTCAAGTGTAAGAACCACAAAAGCAGCAGAAAGACGCTGACCATACCTATTCTGCCAGCCTCCCCTCGGAGGTTGAAATCCCAGTTTCTTGGCAACTTCAGGGACATTTTGCTTCAGGTCTGGGTGAGTCGTTCCTGAAGCGGGGAGTCTGCCACAATTCGCGCCCTTCTTGGCTTTTTGGTCTTCTTGCCTCTCGAGCTTGTGTGTGTGTGTGTGTGTGTGTGTTTTCCCCTTTACGATTGCTTCACAAGCAATCTTGGGTTTGAGGTTGATCTGCCCAAGTATCTTCTCCTTTCTCAGATGAAAGGTCCATCCATCTGTCCCGGGGGGTGGCACCCAAGCCCTCCCACGGTCCCTCGGGGGGCTGGTGCCTTGTGAAGTGTACACCCTGCTTCTCTTGCTTTCAGTATTACCAGAAATATCCCAGTTGACACTTCGCTCTGCGTCATGGGAAGCAAAGCTCCTGTTCAAAAGAATCTCAGGCCTCACTGAGGCGAGGTCGTGATAAACAACGGCTGCCTCTTGGCTTTTTTTTTTTTTAACTGTCTGCTTCCTTGCATTTGAGGAAGTGGGTGGCTGTTCAGTGTAGATGATACATTGAGCTCTGAAGCTCTTTCTTCAGAGAACAGGTTTTAGAAGTGCTTATATAAGTAGAGTAAGTGCTGTTGGGCTATAAACCTTATAGGTTTGATTAAAATTTGAAGACTCTGGCCATATACCGCTAAGCCCCCTTTCTCACTGAACAGATTGCACTTCCAAAAATGATCAGTAAGACAATCAGCATTCCCCCAAAGGCACCCTCTTTGAGTTCTTTCTGTTATAAGGCCCACATAGTAAATTCTCCACCTGCTCTGGGTAAAGGTTCCAAGTGATCTCAACCTGATGTCAGGAGGATTCTAATGTATTTAAGTCAACGTTAGCTAAGTAGACCCACTTAGGTGTTACAATGGTTCTTTGACCTTGTGTACAGGCTGTGGGTTTGGAAATCAGACTGATAAGGGTTCAAAACTCAGTTTTTCTACTTTTTAGCGCTATAGCTTTTAATAAGCACCTGAATCTCTCTGGGCCTCAGTATCCTCAGCAGTAAAATGGGTTGATAATAACCATGACTGCACAGAGCTGTGAAGGTACCTAGTACACACAGTGGGTGCACCACAAACGTATTAAAATCATGACAGGCTTTCATATGTTCAACTGGGCTGCACTAACTTAATGATTAATTACTTGGGCCCATAACCAGACCGCTTGTGTTCGAATCCTGGCCCAACCACTTTCTAGCTGTATGAGTTTGGACAAGTTTCTTGACTACACTGTTCTTCAGTAGTCTTATCTGTAAATGAGGTAAACAATAGGACCTACTTCACAGGGCTGTCGTGAGGCTTAAAAAAGATAGTAGGTAATAAGACTAATGAGCCCATAAGGCAATGGGGCTAATAGAGCAATAGGTAAGAAGGCTCACAAGAGTTGCTACTGGCCAGCATACTAGCTGCAAACCTTTGGTTCATTCCTTCTTCCACTCTCCTGGAAGACTCTGCCGTTCTTTCTTCTTTGTCTCCCACATGCTCACTCTGTTGGTGACCTGGCTTCCTGTTTCATTGAGAAAGTTGATGCAATGGAGGGGAATGTCTGTAAGCTCCCACCACTGTAGGTCCCATCTCTATGCAGGAAAGCTCACACACTCAATCTTCTCCTGGCTACAAAGGATGAATCATGTCACCACTCTTCCATCTTTACCGCATCATCAATTTCTTCTCTCTTGGATCGTTCCTACCAGCATTCAAACTTTTTCTTTTTCATCCTATAGTTTTAAAAAATCTCTCTCGATGCTTCTTCCCCCTTTGGTTATGGCTCTATTTCTCTCCTTCATTTCTGAGCAAAGTTTACATAAGAATTGTATGTGTTTACAAATATCTGTCTTATTATTCTCTTCTGAATCTCTTTCATTGATCTTTTGACCTCATGACTGCCCTAAATATATTCTTTTCAAGGACATTGATGACATCCCTGTCACTGAACCCACTGGTCAGTTCCGCCTGTCTTTTCACTTTGGACACATCTGATTAATTTCTGCAGCTCCAGGCCCACTCTCCACTTGGCCCCCAGGACTCCTTGCCGGCATGGTTGTTTGCCTGTCTTTCTGCCCCATCTCCAAATCCTTGCTGACTCCATCTCATCTCTCTGAATTCTAAACACTGGAAGAAACCAGGACGCACTCAGTGAACTTTTTCCCATCTATACCCACACCTCAGTGAGCTCATTTCAAGGCTTGCATGCTATGCATCTGCTGATCCCTTCAATGTAGATTTCCAGCCCAAATCGCTCCCTGAACCCCCCCAGTCATACACATCTCTGCTCATATAATGAATAACCATCTCAAACAAAACTGTTCCAAAATGTGTGTTTGGGGAACCAGGCTGAAGGAGCAAGGGTGACCTGAGGCATACCCTCCTTGTGAGTGAAAAGACTGTAAAAGAGGGAAGACCCACAGGAGTGAATTTAAAGCTTCTGTTGTTATCTTACCTGCTCACATTCCAGGGGCCAACACATATCACATGATCAAGTCCAAAGTCAGTGAGACAGGAAATACTCACAGCCCTGAGGGGGAGAGGGAAGAAGGGAGGAGAGACTAAAAGGAACTGATCAATACTCCAATCCATCCCACCAACCCGGCTCATTCAGCCACAGTCCAACCACTCCAGGGGTGCTGGATTCCTCTGAACTTGACTCAGCCAACTGCACATGTCACAGCCCCACTCTGCATGACATCCTGCCCAACCCAAACAACACTATTCTTTTTCTGTTCTCACTTGCAGGGGGCATGGGGAGGGGGCACGGGTAGATAGCCATCCCGAGCTCAGCCCAGCAGCATCTCGATGGGGAACTTGATATCACCCAAAGTTTCAGTCCTGAGACCTTAAAGTCAAGGACTCTGAAAATATCTGAAAGGTAGCATGTAGAAGGGGACTTCCTGGGAGTCCAGCAGTTAGGACTCTGAGCTGCCAAGGAGACAGATCTTCTGATCCCTGAACAAGGAGGGACTTGAGCCATCCTGGCGATGTGAATTTAAAAATGACTAGAAGGCAATGGCAACCCACTCCAGTACTCTTGCCTGGCAAATCCCATGGACGGAGGAACCTGGTAGGCTGCAGTCCATGGGGTCGCTAGGAGTCAGACATAACTGAGCAACTTCACTTTCACTTTTCACTTTCATGCATCGGAGAAGGAAACAGCAACCCACTCCAGTGTTCTTGACTGGAGAATCCCAGGGACTGCGGAGCCTGGTTGGCTGCGGTCTCTGGGGTCGCACAGAGTCGGACACGACTGAAGTGACTTAGCAAGTGACTTAGAGCATGTAGAAACATGCAGAGAACTTCCCTTACTCTTCAGGGTACATTCCTATAAGTCTTGGAAAAACTCGTGACTGATGGGGAAGTTGCTTGTGAATACTTAGAAAGGCAGCCAGCAGAACAGCACCCTGGAAAGGCCCAGCACAGCTGCCTGGCCTCCCAGAGCCTGCTCTGGGGCCTCCCGCTGCCAGGGCAGAGGGCAGCACCACTGCAGTGCTGCTCCCCGATTCCTGGGCTCCAGAAAATGAACTAGATGTCTTGTCTGGTTCCAAAGATTGAATCAGCATCTGCAACAGCAAAAGGAAAAGCAAGCGTTCATTCATGTATTTGCTTATTGAATGCTAATCAGCTATTGAGAACTTAATTTATATATGCATTAATATACAGTATTTGTCTTTCTCTTTCTGACTTATTTCACTCTAAATAATAGGCTCCAGTTTCATCCATCTAATTAGAACTGGTTCAAATGCATTCCTTTTTATACTTGAGTAATATTCCTTTATGTATATGCATCCGTTCATCTGCCGATAGACATCCAGGTTGTGGTTCAGGTTGTGGTTCATTTTTAAAATCTTTATTGAATTTGCTACAATATTGCTTCTGTTTTATGTTTGGTATTTTGGGTATGCTGCTGCTGCTGCTGACCAGGGATCAAACCTGCACCCCTGCACTGGAAGGTGAAGTCTTAACCACTGGACCATCAAGGAAGTCCCAGGACTTAATTTTTTACTGGATATTGGAGGAATGTTCATATTCAGAATGTTAAACAAGCCATTCTTGTTTCACATTCAACTTACAGTCTGTTGAGAGAGAACAAGTAAGTAAACAATTAAATATGACACGAGAAGGGATATGTTGAATTGAAAGTTTGGGAAGCATGAGATGTTACCTTGGAGGGGCCTAATTGGGCCTAAGGGAGTTAGGGAAGGCTTCCTGGAGGAGGTGTCTTGTAAGGTTTCATGAATGAGTTAGGGAAGCAAAAGAGTTTAAATATTTTCTAGATGAAACAAACAGCATGCAAGAGGCACAGAAGCAAGAAAGAACTCATCAGATTGCTCCTAAAAAGGATAAAAGAGGAGAGATGGAGGAGAGGTGAAGCTGGGGAGAGAGACCAGGTCTGGATCAGGGCTGGATCCCTGGAAAGAGGTTTGACTTTACACTGGAGGAAATAGAAGCCACTAGGGAGGTTTTTATTGGTATAAGGATGGGGAGGCTGGGACAGACATCCAAGGGAGAGTGAGAGTGAAAGATGGCAAGAGGGAAAACAAGGGAAGAGCCAGCCAGGTGGTAAGACTGATGGCACCCGACGAGTCCCTATGGGAGAAAAAAGATGTCCATGGCCCTGGCCCCTGGCCCTGCAGAGATGGAGGCTCCAATCACAGAGATGGGGAGTGGACAGAAAGAGTGAGGGTTTCTAATGAGGAAGGAGAGATGCCCCAGGGAAAAGATGGTGGGCTTTGTCAGTCGGGGGCAGGTTGGAGCTACTAGGTGCTAAGAGCAGATGTTCTGCTGGTGTGAGAGTCCAGAGCTCACATTCATTCATTCCCCACTTCACTCCATAAACATTTATCCAGGACTGTGCTGGATGAATGCTGAGTAAACAGGATGATTAACAACCTGCCTAATCCTCAAATGACTCAGGAGAGAGAAGTGTAAATATCATGGCAATGTCATTGGAGGCATAAAAATAGTGCACACACAGGGTAGGGGGAGAGCAGGAAATGTGAGTCTGGTGTGAGAGTCCAGAGCTCACATTCATTCATTCCCCACTTCATTCCATAAACATTTATCCAGGACTCTGCTGGATGAATGCTGAGTAAACAGGATGATTAACAACCTGCCTAATCCTCAAATGACTCAGGAGAGAGAAGTGTAAATATCATGGCAATGTCATTGGAGGCATAAAAATAGTGCACACACAGGGTAGGGGGAGAGCAGGAAATGTGAGCTCCGCTTGGGCGGCCAGGGTGGCTTCCCAGGAGAGGTGACCCAGGAGAGACCAGGCAGACAAGGAGCAGGGTCGGGGCGCGGCAGGAAGATCTTCTGGCTGATGAAAGAGCAGAGAGCTGCTACAACAGGAAACCCACTTAGGGAAGTACCCAGAGCGGTATATGGCTGCAGGGTAAGGCTGGAGGAAGGAAAAAGGGCCAAAGGGGCAGGGCCTCGGGCCCTGGCTGAGGGGTTGGACTCTACCCTGAGGCGAGAGTCAACAGTGGATTTTTTAAACATTTCTTTTATTGTTATTGTTACCATTAGAGATGTCTATGCAAGTTTTTTAAAATT
>SJYC01011192.1:0-40420 GCA_006408675.1 Madoqua kirkii | reverse complement strand
TGTGTGTGTGTGTGTGTGTGTGGTCAGAATGCCTAAGATCTACTCTAGTCTTGTCTGACTCTTTGCAACCCCATGGACTATAGCCAAACAGGTTCCACTGTCCATGGGATTCTCCAGGCAACAATACTGGGGTGGGTTGCCATGCCCTCCTCCAGGGGATCTTCCTGACCCAGGGATTAAATCTGCATCTCTTGCATTTCCTGCATTGGCAGGCGCGTTCTTAACCACTGGCACTACCTGGGAAGTGTCTGTATATATATTTATATATAGTTTTAATTTTTAAAACATTAGAATGCATTTGTTTGATAAATGCTAACATCGCTTGACAAAAAAACATGAGTAGTTATCTTGACATGTCTTCACACTGTCCTCCAGAAGGCTCTACCAGTTCATGTTCACATCAGTGCTATAAGAAGGCTCCAGTTTCATCAGGGCCTTGCTAACAGCTGGCATGTTTTCTTTTTAATCATTACCAATTAAACAAACAATGGTTTCATTAACAGTGAAACTGAAGTTACTTTTTAATATGCATATTGGCCATTTGTAGGGTTCAGCTATGCCTAGGTATCTATGTGTCTGAGCAATCTGGAGATCACTTAGGGGGAGATTATCTTATACCTTCACTTGTGACTCGTTCCCCTGGCCCTTGGATCTCCAGAAATTCCAGTTAGCTACCTGCTAGCTCTTTGTTTGTTGCCTCTTTGTCTTTCATTTTGTCACTTCTGTTATCATCTTCTACATTTTGAGACAATTTCTCACGTTTGTTCTTCATTTCACTGATTTGGTTGTTTAACAGCTTTATTGAGATATGATTTATATACCACACAATTCACCCATCTAAAGTGTAAAATTCAGTGATTTTTTTTTACTATATTCATAGAGTTGCACAAACATTGACACAATTTTAGAACATTTCATTACCCACCCCCCCCAAAAAAAACCATGCCCTTTAGCAGACCCTCCCTATTCTCCCAACCAGTCCCAAGCAACCACTGTGCCTGTTCTGGACATTTCATATAAATGGAGTCATATGTGTTTTTTTTTAAATAATACTTTCACTTGGCATAATGTTTTGAAGGTTCATCAATGTCGTGGCATATATCAGGATTTTATTTCTTTTTATGACCAAAGAATATTCCATTATATGGACACATTTTGTTATCTGTTTATCAGGTGGTGGAAATTTGAATTATTTTTACTTTGGAGATAGTACGATAATATTGCTGTGAACATTCATGTGCAAATTTTCATATATATATGCTTTTGTTTCTCTTGGGTATACACAGAGCAGTGGGATTTCTGGATCATATGGTGACTCACTTTAAACTTCTGAACTGCCAGAATGTTTTCCAAAGTGGCTGCCTCATTTTATGTCCCCACTAGCCATGTCGGAGGGTTTCATTTTTTCCATGTTCTCCCTAACACTTGTTATCATCTATTTGAGCCATTCTAGTAGGTACGGAATGGTATCTCATTGTAGTGTTGATTTTCATTTTCCTGAAGGCAGTAATGTTTCCATCTGTTTATTGGCTGTTTCTGTTTTTAAAGCTTAAAT
Source organism: Madoqua kirkii (assembly GCA_006408675.1). Lineage (NCBI taxonomy): Eukaryota > Metazoa > Chordata > Mammalia > Artiodactyla > Bovidae > Madoqua > Madoqua kirkii. The sequence goes on along the minus strand of SJYC01011192.1, from coordinate 38,865 downwards.
TCTGCTTCTTGAAACATCCAAAGAGGTAGCTTCAAGAGCGTACATTTCTACAAAACCACATTCAGTTAAAATGTGACTTCCAGTTTAGACGGCTTCCAATTTCTACTACTTTGTTTTGGTTCCTTTAAGCCCTTCTTTAAGGAGACGCACGTCATGCTGAATTTCATTCCAAATTCCTGGCGGTCTTTTTCCTATGTACTTCTGAAGTACCACTTTCCCCTACGTGCTGCCTGATGAATGTTTAAGTGATGTTGGGTCTGAGACCAGAGTCCCATCTTACCAGCAGTGATCAGGTCTGCTAGAGAGAATCCTTTGCCCCCTGCTTTCTCCCTCTCTTTCCCCATCACATGTTCCAGGTCATGTCTGTCATCATCGTCCTCATCAGCACTGCTATTGTAGCTAGTATTTTCTGCAGGGATTTGTAGCAGTGCTTGGCGAGAAGAAGGGAGGATGATACAGTAGCCACCTCACTGATGAGCATCGGAGAGATGTACGGCAGAGAAGGCAGTTCAGCTTTCCAGATTCTCCACAGTGTGTGTCTCTGAGTGAAGAACAGACTCCAGGAGAAACACCCGAGTGTCTACCTTTGTCAGGAAGTCTCTGCCTATGAGACCAAGTCAGGGAGGTTTCTCTGAGCCCAGATTCTTAGCTTCTTATGAAACGGGGCAGTACCTTTGGACTTCCCTGGTGGCTCAGATGATAAAAAATCTGCATGCAATGCAGGATCTCTGGGTTCGATCCCTGGGTCAGGAAGATCCCCTGGAGAAGGAAATGGCAACCTACTCCAGTATTCTTGCCTGGATAATTCCCTGTACGGAGGAGCCTGGCAGGCTTCAGTCTATGGGGTCACAAAGAGTCAGACACAACTGAGTGACTAACGCGTGCACACACACACACATACACACACACTGGTGATCAATAAGATTCTCCTTAGGAGGAACAGAGAGAAGTTTCGTTGCTAGTGTGGCCCAGTGGTTTGCCTTAATAGCATTGCTTATATATTTTGGGAGGTGGGATATAAACAAAGATAAATCTTGAGCATCTTGGCATTGGAAGTGAAACAAAAGAGGCTTTCCATTTCACTATTTAACAACAAAATCTTGGAGTCTAATAGGAGGTCAAGGATTGGCTGCCATCCCACCTGTTTCCCACAGTCCTTGAAGAGATGCTTGGTAAAATAATAATAATAATAAGGCATTGTCCATAGTGGCAGATCTCTGAATCTAATGTCTTTATTTCTCAGTAGTGAGAGTGGGGTGGGGCTGGGGCGGGGAAAGGGAGCAATGGGAGGCACCTGCCCTAAGCAGACAATAGATGTCATTGTCTCTGGAGAATTTTAAAAGTATAACAAAAATAAAAGCCATCCGCGCTTTTTTTGGTATCATCACGCATGATAATTCTAAATAATATCTATGCTAAAACACTCCTCCCCTTAGTTGGACTGCTTCCAACCTCCACTTTGGTAGGCCCCCAAACCCCTGCTGATTTTGATTCCACCTCATCCATGTGAGAATTCTCTCCTTTCTGTGGACCCCACCCAGGGCTCGTGAACTTTGACTGCAGATATTAACAGCATCCCCAGTCCTTTCCGATCCTTCCCACGCCAGCTGCCTGAGGATTTGAACCTCTATTCCAGCGCCTACCCCACTTTCCCCAGTCATCGTCTGTAACAACCCACCTCATCTTGTCAGCTTTTCAGTGAGCATGGGATTTGAATCAGATGGTTCAGCCTAGAAAACCATTCGGCAGAAGCTCAGCCGTCCCTGGTCACAGAGGTCAGGAGTGCCGAGACTCTTCTGCTCCAGAGAGGCGGGACCAGGTGCCATTTGCCGCCACGCTTGCGCTGTTCTTTGCCTTCGGCTAGATTAAAGGAGAAGAGCATGAGACTTTGCACTCCCGTCTCATTCTCAGCTCCGTTCAGTTCAGTCGCTCAGTCGTGTCCAGCTCTTTGTGACCCCATGGACTGCAGCACACCAGGCCTCCCTGCCCATCACCAACTCCTGGAGTTTACTCAAACTCACTCTAGAATGTCTCATTCTAAAGTGGGGAGAATAAAGGTAGTCTGGGAAGGCCAAGACATTTGGGAGAAAACATTTCTTTGTGGACTTGACTGAGCTAGTCTCGCACGCTTATACTCCTTACCTGGCCCTTATTGGTGCTGGGATGTGTGCCCCATATTGGGGGTGCACGCGACCAGCAACTGTCCTTGAAGTTACTACTAAAGTGAAGCGAAAGTTGCTCAGTTGTGTCTGATTCTTTGCAACACCGTGGGCTGTAGCCCACCAGGTTCTCTGTCCATGGAATTCTCCAGGCAAAAATACTTGAGTAGGTTGCCATTCCCTTCTCCAGGGGATCTTCCCAACCCAGGGATCGAACCCAGGTCTCCTGAATTGCAGACGGATTCTTTACTGTCTGAGTCACCAGTGAAACCCTGCAAGGTTAAAGGCTGCACCTTCAGGGATATATCTGATTCCGTAGAAGGTGTGTTGTGGTGTTTGGCATTTAGAGACACCAAGGGAAATATCGTGTTTCATATGGACTATAATAGTCTGTACCTTTAAGATAGTGAAATTTAAAAAGCATAAGTTCAATGTCTTATTCCTGTTCCCTTGGCTATATGAGTAAGATAGATTTTTTTTTAAACTCCAGCCTGGCAGAGAAAGAGACTTACCCACTGAACATGCTGTTTGGGTCAAGGGATGCAGACAAGTATCTCTGCTGGGATCCTTGTTCCTCCAGGCCTGAACTGTGAGGTCAACTTGCCCTACTTGATACTGATCTAATCTCTTCCAAGGCTCTAGTGTTGATTTTGATGGTTGCTCATAGTTTGATAGTCTATTAACCTTCATTGATTCCAACTATTCCATAAACACATATATATATATGGATACAGAGATAGAAATAGAGATATATAATGCTGTTGAATTTTACCTAGAGGAAGATTGTTCCATGTATCATAGGATTAGGAAGACAAATGTCCATTTAAATGGGAAATTTGTCACCCAAAGATTACACACAGAATCTTAAGTTTTTGAATGTGAGCACACAGAGCAAACGTTATGTGATGAAAATGTTCCTCCACATAATACATCTTTTGGGCCAAACATGGGTCACATCATATTAGACTGAATGAATTGCATAGAGTTCCTGATATTTGACCACTTTTAACCTGCAAAAGCCTCTTGATGCAAGTGAAAGTGGAGAGTGAAAAAGTTGGCTTAAAGCTCAACATTCAAAAAACAAAGATCATGGCATCTGGTCCCATCACTTCATGGGAAATAGATGGGGAAACAGTGGAAACAGTGTCAGACTTTATTTTGGGGGCTCCAAAATCACTGCTGATGTGACTGCAGCCATGAAATTAAAAGACGCTTACTCCTTGGAAGAAAAGTTATGACCAACTTAGGCAGCATGTTGAAAAGCAGAGACATTACTGTGCCAACAAAGGTCCATCTAGTCAAGGCTATGGTTTTTCCAGTGGTCATGTATGGATATGAGAGTTGGACTGTGAAGAAAGCTGAGAGCCGAAGAATTGATGCTTTTGAACTGTGGTGTTGGAGAAGACTCTTGAGAGTCCCTTGGACTGCAAGGAGATCCAACCAGTCCATTCTGAAGGAGATCAGCCCTGGGATTTCTTTAGAAGGAATGATGCTAAAGCTGAAACTCCACTACTTTGGCCACCTCATGTGAGATGTGTATAAGAGACAGCTGTGGGAGAGGGCGAGGGCGGGATGATTTTGGAGAATGGCATTGAAACATGTATACTATCATGTAAGAAATGAATCAGTCCATTCTGAAGGAGATCAGCCCTGGGATTTCTTTGGAAGGAATGATGCTAAAGCTGAAACTCCAATACTTTGGCCAAATCATGAGAAGAGTTGACTCGCTGGAAAAGACTCTGAGGCTGGGAGGGATTGGGGGCAGGAGAAAGGGACGGCAGAGGATGAGACGGCTGGATGGCATCACTGACTCAATGGACGTGAGCCTGAGTGAACTCCGGAAGCTGGTGATGGACAGGGAGGCCTGGCGTGCTGTGATTCATGGGGTCGAAAAGAGTTGGACACGACTGAGTGACTGAACTGAACCTGCAAAAACAACTTCATATATTTCAGTGTAAAAGCCCCACTGTGCTTCCTGCCACTCACTCACTCAAACAAACAGCAAATAAGTTGTTCACCTGTTATGTTCCAGGCACTGTTCTAGGCACTGGGATAATAGCCAAAATCAAGATAGCCAGAATTCCTGCTTTTGTGAAGCTTATTCTGGTGAGAGGAGAGAGCGATACCCACAATAATAAGTAGAGTGAGTGTGATACATTAGACAGGGGTGAGAGTGGTAGGGGAGAGTAGTTGTGCCCTGGGAAGGGAGAAGTGGTGCTGAGTTTCAGGAGAGGGTGGCTGCAGCTGTAAATGGGTGGGCGTGACCCACTTGAGTAAAGACCTGAGAAAGTAAGGAATGAGCCAGATGCGTATCTGTGAAAGAACATTCCAGAAGAAAGGAGAGTGAATGCAAGGGCAACCTTGTACATGGCATGGAGGGAAGAAACGGAGATCGGTGGGGATGGGTTGATAAGGTAACAGGGGGCTGACTGCACAGGGCCTTCTAGAACCTGGCCAGGACTCTGGCTTATGCTTGGGGTGAGGTTTTGAGCAGAAGAGTAACCTGACTTGTAGTTTTAAAAGACCACTATGAAAAGATGCTCAACATTGCTAATCAGCAGGGAAATACAAATCAAAACCACAATGAGCTCTCACCTTGCACCTGTCAGAATGGCTACCATCCAAGGAACATAAGTAACAAATGCTGGTGATGATGTGGAGAAAAGGGACTCTCATGCACTGTTGGTGGGAATGTACATTGGTGTGGCCAGTATGGAGAACAGTATGGACATTTCTCAAAAAAACTTGAAGTAGAACTATCGAGTGAAGTCGCTCAGCTGTGTTCAACTCTTTGCGACCCCATGGACTGTAGCTTACCAGGCTCTTCCATCCATGGGATTTTCCAAGCAAGAATACTGGAATGGATTGCCATTTCCTTTTCTAGGAGATTTCCTGAACCAGGGATTGAACCCAGGTCTCCTGCATTGTAGGCAGACACTTTACCATCTAAGCCACCAGGGACATCCAAGAACCATCATAAGATCTATTAATTCCACTCTTGGCTATATATTCCCCCCAAAAACACTAATCCAAATGTTTATAGCAGCACTATTTACAACAGCCAAGATACAGAAGCAAACTAAGTGCTGATTGACAGATTAATGGATAAAGAGGATATGAGCAACATATATGTAATGGAATACTATTCAGCCATAAAAGAGAATCAAATTTTGCCATTTGCAGCAACATGGATGGACTTGGCATTACACTAAGCAAAATAAGTCAGACAGATAAAGACACATATTGTATGACATCATTTAAATGCCTAATCTAAAAAAGTACAACAAACTAGTAAATATTTTTTAAAAAGAAATGAATTCACTGATAGAGAAAATAAACTAGTAGTTACTAGTGGGGAGAGGGAGGGGAGGGGCAATATAGGGGTAGAGGGTTAAGAAGGACAAACTACTTGGTATGAATATAAGGAGGGATTGCACAGCAACAGGGAACATATCCAGCATTTTATAACTATAAATGGAGTACATCATTCAAAAAGTGTGAATCACCATATTGTACATCTGTAACTTATATAATATTGCATAGCAACTGCACTTCAGTAAATTGAAAAAAAAAAGATCACTATGGCTTCCATGTTGAAGGTTGGAGAAGAGGGGATAAGAGATCCCAACTTAAGTAGGTGGGAAAGAAACAAAAAGAGGCAAATTGTGTGAAGGCTGAGAGGGCAAGGACAGAAGCAGAGACTTCAGAGGCTGGCTGCAACAATGCAAGAGAGCATGGTGGGTCTGGATTGGTGTGGACCAGCCAGCACACCACACATGGTTGTGCCGTTGACAGTTTGCAGAGGCACCAGCCATGCCAACAGGTTGAAGGGGTCCTGGGATCCAGCCAGAGCCTGAGAATGGTGCTGCATTCCTCCAGAAGAAGGGGAACCACTCCTTTCTCAAAGGCTCTGTCTACCCATTAAGTCATGAAGTGATATTTTTCTAAATATTACAAAAGCCTCACCTCACCATATGGACCAGCACAGGCTCTGGCAGTGGCCAAGGAGCTGATGAGAAGGGCTGAGATTCTAAATGCATCGTGGACCAGTCTTGTCAGCTCCATTAACAGATTGGGTGAGAGGTGTAAGAGAATGAGAGAATCATAGGAAAGTACAGGGGTCTTGGCCTGAGAAAAGGAACAATGAGGCTTCCACTGGCTGAGATGGGGAAGGTTCAGGCCAGGAAGAAAGGGTGGAGGTCAGCACATCATGAGCTAAAGATGCCCAATAAACCTCCAAGTGGAGATGGTCCAGTGGGCAGTTGGGTGGGAGTCTGGTGCTCGGGGCTGAGATCCATTGGATGGATAATTTACATCATATAAACAAACACTTCCTTGACTTTACACTATTTAGGTCCTCCTAGTGGCTCAGGAAGAACATCAGTAAGTACAGTTGGTATTAACCTGAGGGGCTCAAGAGCTCCTGGCCCTGATCTCCCTGCATCCTGCAGAGATAAAGCACTGTGGGCCTTGACCCCGTGGGGATGCTCCCCCAGGTTGTTCTCCTTTACTCTGGGGCTGGCATGAGAGGTCTTGCCCAGGAGATATATACCATTTAGGCTCAGATGTCAAGCAGGCTCATACGTAAGGGGTCTCAGGGACAGCCCAGGTGTTCAGGAGGTTGGGGGAAACATCCACTCGTTAACCTGGAGAGTCAGGGCCCCCAGCCCAGTGGGAAGTTGAGTACAGGGGGGCCTCAGCCTCTCCCACTAGTAAAAGAGAAGCCCCATGTTTCCTGACCATGCAGTCTCCGCCAGACCTCCCTGCTCAGCTCTAGTTCGGCTCTCCAACCCCAATGACTCAGCACAAAGGACATAACTCTGTGGTGTCTAGATTGGGAAGTTACCCTACACCACCACCTCCCAGTGTCAGGCATGTCCATGGTCAAGCATCTGGAGTCTTCCATTCCTTCCCAAGTGAGTCAGGTGATGTGTGCCTCTCTTTGGGCAATAGGCTGAGAGAGGAACAAGGAGTTTCCATCCTGCCACTAGAAGGAACCTCTAGGGGCCAGAAAGTGTGTTAGTATAAACCCACGCCCATCTTCAGGTCTAGTTTGTGTCCATCCCAGACTGACTGGCTACAAGCAGTACTAGAGCCTGTCTCCTCCCCCTCACTCAAGCCCTTTTACAAATGTCTTACAGTGAAGGCATCAACACCCAGGAGGAGAGGTCAGAGCAACTCGAGGCTAACATGGCCAAGCAGGCCTTTGTGAGCAAGGGACGGAGGACTAGCTCTCCCACCCCTCCTTCATCCACTCTCAGGGGCCCAGGGGTCTTCCCACGACAGAGGAGCCTGGGCCTCATGATTGCCTCCCAAGGAGTCCCTACGGACCAGCATTTCCCAAGCACTCAGCTCACCCCAGACCCCAAAGATGAGTGGAAATGGTGAGGTACCAAGATTTAGTGCCCTTTATTTCCCTTCACTCTTGGAACCCAGTGGGGAGTAGGGGCTTGCTGATCCCTGCCAAGCAGGCCTTTGTGAGCAAGGGACGGAGGACTAGCTCTCCCACCCCTCCTTCATCCACTCTCAGGGGCCCAGGGGTCTTCCCACGACAGAGGAGCCTGGGCCTCATGATTGCCTCCCAAGGAGTCCCTACGGACCAGCATTTCCCAAGCACTCAGCTCACCCCAGACCCCAAAGATGAGTGGAAATGGTGAGGTACCAAGATTTAGTGCCCTTTATTTCCCTTCACTCTTGGAACCCAGTGGGGAGTAGGGGCTTGCTGATCCCTAGAGGGAGCCCTAGGGCAGGAAGGGAGTCCTCTTGCTCTTTCTCCTCCTTGACGTTGACCATGTTCTGGATGGTCATCCTCCCTCTCATACCTGCTCGAGGTTTTTAATCTGTTCCTTCTTACTCTGTCCAACTATCACAAGAGAAATTTCTCAGTAAATGTGTCCATTCCTGTCGTTTTTGAGAAACGGCCTATCCAGGCTTGTAGGGAGCCCACTGGCTTTGTGTTTCACATCTGGACCCACAGTAGGGCCACAGGTCTAGACAGACTGCCCGAGGAGTCCAGCAAGGGCAAGCTCACCCAAATGCCCCTCACTGGGCTGAGAGCCCCACTTCCTTCACTTGGTTTTGCTGAGCCTTCTTTGCTATTAACCAGCAGCCACAGTCCTGGCACCTAGGTGGCGGCCCACAGGCTCTCTGAAGCCCTGCTGGGTCCCCCTGGCCTTGAACACAAGCCCGCTGCCCTGTGCCGAGATGGGCAGAACTCAGGCACACGTGCCTGGGTTCTCCTGAGACTCTGCCAAGCCTGGTTCCCCTTTCAGGCTTTCAGCATTTCCCCCTATGGTTTAGGAACTGAAAACTCCTCCATTTCTTGTCTGACAAAACGGCTCTTAGCCCTCCTGCTTCAGGTGAGGGCCTCTCAAGGCGATTTGACCCAAGCTCCCTTCTGGGGCTTTCTCTACCCTTTTTACCCTCTTTCCTAGATGGAGCCCTGGGGGTTGTACCCATTCTACCTGGGATTTCACAGTGTGCAGGCTGAGCCAGGTGCTGCCTGTGGTCTTGGCAGGGCTGTGCAACTTTGTGTCTGGGGTTTCCCATGTTCCCCACACGAGTATGTAAATATATCCACTGTGAGTCCAGTTTAAGACTGAGCTGGGCATGGGGAGAGAGAGGGAAGGGCAGTATAAGGATAAGGGGTCAGTAGGCACAAACTATTGGCTGTTAAGATAGGCCTGATACAACCACTATGGAGAACAGTGTGGAGATTCCTTAAAAAACTAGGAATAAAATTACCATATGACCCAGAAATCCCACTACTGAACATATACCTTGAGAAAACCAGCATTGAAAAAGACACATGTACCCCAGTGTTCACTGCAACAATAGCCAGGACTTGGAAGCAACATAGATGTCCATTGGCAGATGAATGGATAAGGAAGTTGTGGTACATATACACAATGGAATATTACTCAGCTATAAAAAGGAATGCATTTTAGTCACTTCTAAGGAGGTGGATGTACCTAGAGCCTATTATACAGAGTGAAGTAAATCAGAAAGAGAAAGACAAATACTTTATATTAATGCATATATATGGAATCTAGAACTCCAGTACTTCAGCCACCTCAGGCGAAGAGTTGACTCATTGGAAAAGACTCTGATGCTGGGAGGGATTGGGGGCAGGAGGAGAAGGGGACGACAGAGGATGAGATGGATGGATGGTATCACTGACTCGATGGATGTGAGTTTGAGTGAACTCCGGGAGTCGGTGATGGATAGGGAGGCTTGGTGTGCCGCAGTTCATGGGGTCGCAAAGAGTCAGACACGACTGAGCGACTGAAATGAACTGAACTGAACTGAACTGAACTGATGGAATCTAGAAAGATGGCATCAACAGTCCTACACGCAAGGCAGCAAAGGAGACACAGACATAGAGAACAGACTTTGGGACTCAGTGGGAGAAGGAAAGGGTGGGATGATTTGAGAGAATAACATTGAAATATATACATTAACATAAACATATACAAAAATACATAAAGTAGACAGCCAGTGGGAATTTGATGTGTGATGCAGAAAACGCAAAGCCAGTGCTCTGTGACCGCCTGGAGGGATGGGATGGGGAGGGAGGTAGGAAGAGATATTAGGAGAGAGGAGACACACATATGCAATGGCAGATTCATGCTGATGTATGGCAAAAACCATCACAATATTGTAAAGTTAGTGAAAGAAAGTGAAAGTCACTCAGTCATGTCCGACTCTTGGCGACCTCATGGACTATACAGTCTATGGAATTCTCCAGGCCAGAATACTGGAGTGGGTAGCCTATCCCTTCTTTGGGGGATTTTCCCAAGCCAGGGACCGAACCCAGGTCTCCCACATTGCAAGAGGATTCTTTACCAACTGAGCCACAAGGGAAGCCCAAGAATACTGAAGTGGGTAGTCTATCCCTTCTCCAGTGATCTTTCCAACCCTGGAATCAAACCCAGGTCTCAGGCATTGCAGGTGGATTCTTTACCAACTGAGCTATCAGGGAAACCCCTAGTAAGGTAACTATCCTCCAAATAAAATAAATAAAATTTTAAACAGATAGGCCTCAGTGATGCATTGTACAACTCAGGGAATATAGTTAACATTTTGTGATAATTGTAAATGCAAAATAACCTTTAAAAATTGTATTAAAAATGAAAAAAATAAAAGGCTGGGCCAGGTGTATCTGCCCACTCTTGATCGGCTAGTCTAGATACTTTATTTTTTCATTAAAAAAAAAAATGCCTGCATTAGCCCTTTGCTGCTTGTCACTCCACAGCACAGAGATTTCATCTAGAGATTCTGGTGGCTCACATGTTAGGGACCCCTGTTCTCATTCTCCCAGAGGCTGGAGAGTGTATTCATACAGTAATTGCTCCATCCAAGGGAAATATCTTGGGTCCCATTTTTCCCCTAGTCCTTCCAGATCGTGCGGAGAAGAAGAGGGATGGAAGGCCTGCAGGCTGATGGCCCCGGTTCCCCCAGGTGGGGAGTCTACCGTGCATGGCCCCCAGACTGCCACCCCTTCTTACCGGCTCTCTCAGGGACTTCAGTGGCCTGCTGACATTGTAGCCACTCTGATTATTGCTGTCTCCTGACCTGCTAACACCCTTGGGGTGGGGGAGACATCTTTCCACCCTGGGGACCCACTCCAGCCCTTCTGCACACCTAGTTGGGCAGCATTTACTCAAAATTAACACTTTACAGAGGAAACACTGGTCCCATCACTTGTGTAGGGTTGATCATGTGCAGGAGGGTCAGTGGATACCCAGGGTCTCCCTCCTTTTGGCTGCAAATGTTGGATTTGCTCTATGGGGGTGGGTGAGGGGTCCACTTATGAAAACTAAAAATACTTGGAATGAAAATCCACAAGGAGCTTCTGGGTACAGCAGCCACGACGGTGAGCCCATAGCACCCAGAGGCCTGCAGGATCCATGCTCAGAACCAGCACAGTGAGGGAACAGCCACCAAGGACCAGGAAGGCCACCTAGGAATCTATCAGATATAGAAACGCATTGTCTGCCAGCTAAGTAAGAAGGCCTCCATCCCCAGGGGTCTGGCCAAAACAAGCAGATGAACTTTGCAGGCTCCCTGCTTCCAAACAGGGAGCTTCACTTTAGGCCACAGAATTGCCCATCTCTCTCAAATGGATGGCCACGCACTGTTGGACAATAAATGACTCCCTTTATCATGTGCTGGAAATCTCTGACTAGAGAAACTCCATGTATGACCACTCCTCCCAGTGGGCCCAGCATCACGGAATCTGCTGTCTATTCCACTCTCCTTACCAGCTGCAGCCATGGGGCTAGGTGACACAGGAATAGCCAGCTCAAGAGCAAAACATAGCCATTGTCACTCTTGCCCATAAGGAGGAAGAGCAAAGAGGTGGTGGTGCCCCTCTGCTGGAATACAGGCCCACGTGCCAGCTGAATCCAGGCCAAGTGGACTACCCTCAGTGTGAACCAAGGCCAAGCTCAATCCTTGCAGTGTGAGCCCAGGTTGAGCTCAGTCCTCACTGTGTGAGCCTAGGCCAAGTTCACTCCCCTCATTGTGAATGCAGGCCAAGCTTATCCTCTCAGTGTGAGTCCAGGCAAAGCTCACTCCTCACAGTGTGAATCTAGGCCAAACCCACTCTCCTTAGTGTGAACCTAGGCCAAGTTTACTCCTCACAGTGTGAACCTGGGCCAAAGTTTACTCCTCTCAGTGTGGACCCCGGCCAAGCTCACTCCCCTCAGTGTGAACCTAGGCCAAATACACTCTCCTTAGTGTGAACCTAAGCCAGAGTTTACTCCTCTCAGTGTGGACCCAAGCCAAGCTCACTCCTTTCAGTGTAAACACAGGCCAAGATCACTCCTCTCAGTGTGAATCCAGGCCAAGCTCACTCCTTGCAGTGTGAACCAAAGAGAGGTTTACTCCCCTCAAGTGTGAACCCAGGCCAAGCTCATTCCTCTCAGTGTGAACCCAGGCCAAGCTCACTCCTCACAGTGTGAACCTAGGCCAAACCCACTCTCCTCGGTGTGAACCTAGGCCAAAGTTTACTCCTCTCAGTGTGAATCCAGGCCAAGTTCACTCCTCACAGTGTAAATGCAGGCCAAGCTCACTCCTCACAGTGTGAACCCAGGCCAAGTTCACTCCACTCAGGGTGAACTAGGCCAAGCTCACTCTCCTCAGTGTGAATCTAGGCCAGGCTCACCGCCTCAGTGTGAATCCAGGCCAAGCTCATCCCCCTCAGTGTGAACCCAGGCCAAGCTCAATCCTTGCAGTGTGAACCCAAGAGAGGTTTACTCCCCTCAAGTGTGAACCCAGGCCAAGCTCACTCCTCTCAGTGTGAATCCAGGCCAAGTTTACTCCTCTCAACGTGTACCCAGGCCAAAAACATTCCCCTCGATGTGGACCCAGGCCAAGCACACCTCCTTCAGTGTGGACCCAGGCCAAGTGCACTCCCCTCAGTGCAGAGAGTGGGGAAATGGTTCACCTACTCCCCACCTGCCCAAGGGCATCCACACCTACAGACACTGGCTGGTGTTTGCCCTGAGTCTTTGGTCCAGTGCTTCACAAAGCTGTCCCTGAGGGCTCAGGAACCCGTCACTGAGTGTAAAGGTTGGTGGGGGTCAGGGTGGGCTGTTGGGAGGGTCAGGAGCCTGAGCTGGGGTGGGAGTCACCATGGGGAGCAGGGCCTCTAAAGTCAACTCCCAGGTTTGAATCCTCCTTGCTCACTAGTCTACCTGTGTGACTGTAACCATGTTAATGAACCTCTCCAAGCTTTACTTCTCCCATATACAAAACAAAGGTAATGACATCTATCTCATAGAGCTGATGAGATGATCAGATGAGACAATACATCAAAAAACACTGAATATAGTGTCTGCCACACAGCAAGTTCTTAATAAAGGTTGAAGAAGAATATAATTTATACTGGCAAAATGATGCATCCCGAAGAGTCCTTGAAGTTCCACTTCATGTGATTTAATAAGAAAGTAAGCTGATGGCTAACAAGTTAACACGTGGTGTATCAGCTACCACTTGGGGAACAGGAGGGACCAGCCTTGTTTCAGTGGTCTATGAGGCTGCAAAGCTAGCTTGAGTTGGTTGGGGAGGGGCGTGGACCTGAGTGAGGAAGGGCTCAGATAGGAGTGAGGAAGGGCGCTGTCTATCCACAAAGCACTGCAGGGCTGAGGTGCTGAGAATAGTGACCAATTCTGGACCACAAATCAGCACTGTGGTTTTAAGAGCCCTCTCCCCCCAACCCCACAGCAGCCCAGCACGTGGGCAAACAATGACACACCCAATTCTACCAGCCTGGACACACTGGAGGAAGGAAGTGGTATTGTGGGGAGGGGGTAGCGTTCCAATCCCAACACCGAGATGAGAGAAAGGGATTCAAGTTGCAGAAAGGTAAACGTGTTGTCTCTTGTCTCCCTGGAGCTTTGCCACCAAGAGGAACTCTAATCCAGCAGTTGGGCAGCTATATGATTAGGCCCATCCTCTGTCAGCCAGCTTCTAGTCCCCGGAGATCACAAGATGTTCAGCAGGGTGCTGCCAGAACAGGAAATGACAAGGGCAGCTGATTTCATTGGTGATATAAAACCCACAGTTCACATTGAGTAATACACGAGTACAGCTAAACCCTGCTGAGGGAAGGGAAGAGCTGGTGTGAGCGTGCAACTTTAACTCCACACGTCGGTGCTGAGAACAGTTTGATTTTCACACCCATTGCAAACCCATTTTCCCCCTCATGATTTTCATAACAAACTTGTACGACTCATCCCATTTTACAGATCAGAAAGCTGAAGCATGGACTAGAGAGCTAACTTGTTTAAGAGTAAGGTCAGACACGTATGTTTTGTCTGTGAGTTGCTGCAAACCTTAATAATCCCAAAACATAATACATAATCCTTAAAAGAAAGTATAAAATGCAAAATAAAGCAAAGGACTCATTTCTTTTTTTAAATTTTATTTATTTTTTAAAAATTCTGTTGAAATATGGTTGATATACAATGTTGTGTTAGTTTCAAGTGTACAGCAAAGTGATTCAGTTTTATGTCTATGTATATATGTATACTAATACATATAAGAACATGTGCATATTCTTTTTTCACATTCTCTTGCCTTATACATTATTATAAAAAATTGAGTATAGTTCCCTATGCTATATACAGTAAGTCTTTGTTGGTTATCTATTTTATACATGAGGATTCATTTCCTTTTTAAAGTATTTATTTGGCTGTGTGAGGTCTTAGCTGCAGCACCTGGGATCTTTCATTTTCATTGTGGTATGTGGAACCCTTAAGTTGGGGTGTTCAAACTCTTATTGTGGTATGTAGAATCTAGTTCTGCAACCAGAGATCCAACCCAGATCCCCTGCATTGGGAGCATGGAATTTTAGCCCCTGGACCACCAGGGAAGTCCCAGGAATTCATTTCTGGTTGTTAGTTCTGATGGTAAAAAGAGGAGTTCAGTAAAATATCTGAGTTTTGGCCAGTTTTAGAAAAAGAGTCGACATACTTTTTGTGTTATTCCAAAAAAAGCTTTGTTTATGAAATTTTACACAGCCAGCACAAATTAAAACTTGGACACATTTTGAAACATCACTCTTTTCAGTGTTAACGGACAGATGGTAGTAAAGTTGTCACCAAGAAGTTTCATGTGTGGTTCCAGACACTTGGGCAGAAAAAAGAATAAAGACTTTAACCCATGTTAAGACCTTGGAGCCTGGGCATATTGTAAGTGTTTCTGCATTCAGTATGTAAGCACAGCTGGATTTCTACAAAAGCTTATTTCAGGTTTGAAAAATATATTGCTCAAGCAGAGGAGTCTAACAAGATCACCTTCAAATATTCCAGAACATCTGGTGGGGAGTGGTGGTAAGTGTATCAGAAAAGAGCCTACACATTTTATAGTCGCATAGATTTTGCCCACCTTTGCCAAAGGATGTTTGAATCCAGGGGATGGGGAAATTCTGAAAGCAAACTGTGGTCCTTGAACTTGCCCTTTAAATGATCCCAATAACAAGGTGATTATGGCCACATATTGAGAGGAATTTGACCTCTGCCCATAGTACAGCTTCCAGAGCAAGTGTAAAAGCTATTTTTTACTTAGAAAAACGGACTGAAATGTCTCCATGTCTGCCACATCTGTTCTGTCCCAGCTTCATTCCTCTGCCCACGGTTTGCCTTGGAAGCTCATCAGAGTGGCATCTCACAAGTTGCTTCCTGCCAAGCGACAGCATTTCTGACTTCTGCAGTTTTAAGGATGGAACCTTTCTTGTCTAGGTGTGTGATTTCTAGAAATGGGCTGATCACTCAGTGATAGCGCACAGGAAGTCATGTGGGCTTTTCACCAAAACCATCACTTTGGTCTTTGAATAGCATTTCAAAATTTCTTCTCAAAACTAACATGGGCTATAAGATCAGTGGGCATAACAGGGAACTGGACAAGCCTGGATTCATCACTCGTGCTGAGTTAACAAGCCAGGTACCAAGGGTGCTCAGTAGGTCTGGACTCATGAGGGTCTGGGTAGCAGTCTCTGTGTTACTGTGATGTCTGAATCCAAGACTTCTTATTTACAAGGACCAGATAATAATATCTACTATGGGCAATTCTTGGGAAGATTAGGCTTCATGGATGTAAAGTGCCAGGGCATAGCAAGCATTGTTAACTAGTGACTTCCCGGATGATGCTAGTGGTAAATAACCTACTTGCCATTGAAGGAGACATAAGAGATGCAGGTTCAATCCCTGGTGGGAAAAATCCCCTGAAGGAGGGCATGGCAACACACTCTAGTATTCTTGCCTGGAGAATCCCATGGACAGAGGAGACTGGCAGGCTATAGTCCACAGAGTCGCAAAGAATTGGACACAACTGAAGCAACTTAACATGCAGCATGGCCACAATGATAATAAGGCTGCTGCTGCTGCCGCTAAGTCACTTCAGTCGTGTCTGACTCTGTGCAAACCCATAGACGGCAGCCCATCAGGCTCCCCATCCCTGGGATTCTCCAGGCCAAGAACACTGGAATGGGTAACCATTTCCTTCTCCAATGCATGAAAGTGAAAAGCGAAAGTGAAGTCACTCAGTCATGCCCAACTCTTAGCAACCCCATGGACTGCAGCCCACCAGGTTCCCCTGTCCATGGGATCCTCCAGGCAAGAGTACTGGAGTGGGTTGCCATTGCCTTCTCTGGATAATAAGGCTAACTTTCCCTAAAACAATGTCTGATGATGTGGAAGGCTGAATAATGGTCAGTTTATAGATGTCCACATCCTAATCCCCAGAAACTGAAAATATGTGAAAGGACTTGGCAGGTGTGATTAAGTCAAGGATCTTGAGATGGGAACACGATCCTGGACTAGCCAGGTGGGCCCAGTGTCAACACCAGGGGTCTTCTAAGAAGGAGACGGGAGATTATGTGAATATGCAAGCACAGGTTGGCGTGAGGTGAGAAAGGCGCCAAAGCCAAGGGATCCAGGTGACCTCTAGAAGCTGGAAAAGGTAAGGAGATGGTCGGCTTCCCTCAGAACCTTCAGAGGGAACTAGCTCTGCTGAAAGTGAAGAGAGTGCAAGTCACTCAGTCGTGTCCAGCTGTTTGTGACTCCATGAACTATAGCCCACATGGGATTCTCTGGGTGAGAATACTGGAGTGGGTTGCCATGCCCGTCTCCAAGGGATCTTTCTGACCCAGGGATTGAATCTAGGTCTCCTGCATCGCAGGCAGATTCGTTACAGTCTGAGCCATCAGGGAAGCCCTACTAACAAAATTTAGCCCAGTGAGACCAGTTTCGGAGTTCTGATCTCCAGTATTATTCAGAATAAATCCAAGTTAAGTTACCGAGTTTGTGGTAATTTGTCATTAGAACAAGCGAAAACTCATACAAAAATTCTAAAACTGATTTTCTTAGGTGGTTCATAAGCTAGCTTGGGCCAGGGAGGCAATTTCCAACAAGACAATCTTTCCCTTTTTTTTTTTCAGAACAAGACTATAACATATCCATGACATAGCTCTTTCAGTATGGAGAGTGGGAAGAACAGAGGCCTCAAAGCAGACCACGGAGCAGTGATTCTCAGACTTTCTGTGGCTTTGACTCATCAGGGTTCTTGTTAAAATGAACCTTGTATGCCTCTCCACCAGACCAGTGGATCTGCTTGCCCACTTCGTCTGGACCTCAGGCCACAGCTCTCCTCCCGAGGGAACCCCAGTGCTCCTGTCCACTGGCAGCTCCTGCACCTGAGGAGCCTGCAGATGCACCTCCCGCAAGGAGAGCTGCTCCTCCTGCTGCCCTGGAGGCTGGGCGAGTGTGCCCTGGGCAGCATCTGCAGAGGGGCCTTGGACAAGCACAGCTGCTCTGCCTGATGTCGGGGAGAGCCTGCCCCAGGTGTCAGTAGAGCAACCGCAACAAATCTGTATTTTATTGTTTTTTATACAATCTGATCATGTGCTACATTCCTTCTTCAATGAAATAGGTAATTGTAAGAAAAGTTGTTGAATTAAAAATAAATAAAATGAACATTCCGATTCAGGTTTGGGGTGAGGCCCGAGATGCTGCATTGCTAACACATTCCAGATGATGCAGTGTTGCGGGTCCCTGGATCAGCCTTTGAGTAGCCAGGCTTTCTAGAGGAACATGCATTTTTAAAAATTGAAGCACTGTTGATTTACAATAGTGTGTTGAATTCAAGTGTGTGGTAAAGTAATTCCATTATCTATATATTTTCAGGTTATTTTTCATGATAGGTTATTACAAGATGTTGACTATATAGTTCCCTTGCTATATGGTATTTCCTTGTTGCATATCGATTTTGTCACATAGTAGCTTGTAACTGTTAATCCCATACTCCTAATTTAGCCCCTGTTCTCTCTTTCCCCTTTGGTAACCACAAATTTGTTTCCTACCTCTGTGAGTCTGTTTCTGCTTTGTACATAGATTCATTTGTATTATTTTTTAGATTCCACATTATTTGTCTTTCTCTGTGTGACTCACTTCACTAAGTATAATGTTTTGTAGGTCCATCCATGTTGCTATAAATGGCAATATGTTGTTCTTTTTAATGTGTGTGGGTGCATATTCATGGCTTCCCAGGTTGCTTGTGGTAAAGAATCCACCTGCCAGTGCATGAGCCACAGAATGGCACCCTATTCCAGTATTCTTGCCTGGGAAATCCTGTAGAGGAGCCTGGCAGACTACTCCATGGGGTCACAAAAAGTCAGACATGACTGAGTGACTGAGCCTACACACATGTGTATATATACACACACACACACATATATGTGTATGTGTGTGTATGTGTATACATATATATATATATATATGTGCATATATATATATATCTTCTTAAACCAATTGTCTGTTGTGATGGGTGCTTGGCTATGTCTGGGCTATTGTAAATAGTGCTACTATGAACTAAGGAGAATCTTCTCAAATTAGAATATTTGCCTTCCAGATATACACCCAAGAGTAGAATTGCTGGATCATGTGGTAATTTTATTTTAGTTTTTAAGGAACCTCCATACTGTTTTCCATAGTGGCTGCACCAATTTACATTTCCACCAACAGTGAACAAGGACAAAGGGAATACATTTGCTTGGCACCTTCCCAACTCTGTCCAGTCCTCTATAAAACTTTGACAGGCACCTGAGGCATGCCCAGGGCAGGTCGAATCACTCATTTCCACTCCTACCAAGTATATTCTACGTATAAACTCAGCTGGCTCTGTTCCCAGGTGAGTGTGTCCCAAGGCAATACAAGCTGTACTTACTATTCTAATTATAGGATTAAGTTGATTACCTAAACCAATGAAATATGAGTGTGAAGCAAAAAGGAGAACTCTTTTTTATGAAAATTAAGTTAATGGCTTTGGAAAGAGAGAGTGAATGTATGTCACTATCAGATATGTCAAATCACAGATGGGTAAATGCAAGGAAGAATCATAAAAATCTCTACACTGAGTGTTTTAAAATGTGCTTCTTCTTAAACCAATTGTCTGTTGATGGGTGCTTGGCTATGTCTGGGCTATTGTAAATAGTGCTACTATGAACTAAGGAGAATCTTCTCAAATTAGAATATTTGCCTTCCAGATATACACCCAAGAGTAGAATTGCTGGATCATGTGGTAATTTTATTTTTAGTTTTTAAGGAACCTCCATACTGTTTTCCATAGTGGCTGCACCAATTTACATTTCCACCAACAGTGAACAAGGACAAAGGGAATACATTTGCTTGGCACCTTCCCAACTCTGTCCAGTCCTCTATAAAACTTTGACAGGCACCTGAGGCATGCCCAGGGCAGGTCGAATCACTCATTTCCACTCCTACCAAGTATATTCTACGTATAAACTCAGCTGGCTCTGTTCCCAGGTGAGTGTGTCCCAAGGCAATACAAGCTGTACTTACTATTCTAATTATAGGATTAAGTTGATTACCTAAACCAATGAAATATGAGTGTGAAGCAAAAAGGAGAACTCTTTTTTATGAAAATTAAGTTAATGGCTTTGGAAAGAGAGAGTGAATGTATGTCACTATCAGATATGTCAAATCACAGATGGGTAAATGCAAGGAAGAATCATAAAAATCTCTACACTGAGTGTTTTAAAATGTGCCTTTAAATTTTCACTCTCATTTTAGAGAAATCAAAACTTTTCTGCCAGTGCATTACAGACAAGATTTAGACAAATATGCATCAGGAATATGCATCTGCTTTTTAAGTGAAAATTTAATAGATCAAGTGCTTGTTGCCACTCTTAGTGGTGGGAATGGTGTACTCACTTACAGTTTAGACCTTTGATTTTTCTTACACAACATTGCAGTCAGTTTTACCGACCACCCCTGTCAAGCCTCAGCACTGCAAGCCTGTCAGAAGCTGCGATTAATCTCTGTCTTTTGCAGAGGAAGAATCTGAAGGTCAAAAAGAAAGGCGTAAATTGACTAAGTTCTAGAGTCAGAAAAAGCCTCTCCATCCTGGCCGATCCTCAACAACCCAGGTCGCTCTTCTAAACAACAGAATGTCATGTTCTGACCTTTACAGAGAGAAAAAGAATCACATATATTGCTCAGTTAAGATCAAAGCATAAATTGAAATAGCTGCGGCAAAACCACATCAGGTTGAAAGAAGTATAGACTGGAAAATTATTCTATAAAGTAGAATACAGATGCCTATCCAAAATGGCTCTAAAGAGATCCCATGGTGGTTTCTCATCAGTGTTAAGTGCTACCTCAAGATTACATCATGTGATAACCTGTATGGGGATAGGATCTGAAAAAGAATGACTATATGTATATGCATAATTGATTCACTTTGCTGTACACCTGAAACTAACTCAGCATTGTATACCAGCTATACTCAGTAAAATTAATAAATAAATCATGTATGCTAAAAGAGATTACTTCATGTGGTTGAGAGTTTGGATAAAACCATACACACATTTTTAATCCTCTTGTGCTAGACAGTTGAAACTTCAGTTTCAATTACTTCTGGGAGGGAAGGATGTTGTCCCAAGCTCCAGGAAATGGTAGAAGCCACACAAGACAAGCTCAGGAGCCCTGCTGGGCTTTTCCACTGCCACACTGACTCACTGCAGTAGTCCCGCCTTTCTTGAAGGATCCACATTTTGGGAGAAGCCACAACATGAAAAAGTTAAGCGTAATTTCCACATATGGAAATACCTCACAAGGGTTACATGGATGCCCCAGAAGAGACCACTCTGAACAGCTCTCCTCTTTCTCTATGCACTTCCTCTTTCTTTCTCCTTTTGAAATGGGTTACCAGGGGAAATGGGCTCAAGTCTCAATAAGAGCAAACAAACAAACTAGGACTTCTGATTCAAGTTGGCAAAGCTAACTAAGCATATTCCTTTTCTTGCTCTGCTCTCCTTCAATCTCATCTAGATGACAATAAAGAAAACCAGGAAGAATGGAGAGCATAGGAGAGGATCAGCAGACGGAGAATTTTCATGACTCTCTGGAAGCGAGCCAATAGTTAGAATTATAGAGGGACAGACACTGGCGAAGGGATGTCAGCTCAGAACATGTCCAAGAGAAGCCTGCTGCAGAACAGGGGCGCTGGACGCAGGGATGAAAATGATTGAACAAATGTTTATGAAATAAATGGCAGAGTAGGTCCATTCTCCTGTCCTCTCTCCTCCCCCATGCATACAACAAAAAGTCCAACAAAAACTCCATCCTGTCCACTCTGTCACGTCACCCAAATACCAATAGATGCTACGAGAGTTCCATCCTCTCTCCTGGTACAAGGACCAAGGATGGCTCCCATTCTTTCATGCATCCCTTTAAAGAGAAAGCACTCTTTTCCCAGAAGCCCCTCAAACAAACCTGCCACATCTCAGTAGCCAGAACAGGGTCACATGTCTACCCTAAGCTGATCGTGGGCAAGAGGAATGTGATTCTGTGGCTGTAGGGCAGTACCTCTCAAACTTGAGTGTGCATCAGAATCGGCTGGAATATGTGTTAAAACACCCAGTGCTGGATCCCACCTCAGAAGTTCTGGTTCAGTGTCAGGATGAAGCCAAAAACTTGCTTTTCTCGAGTTCCCAGGTGATGCTCATAGTGGTGGTTACTGGGTTTGAGGAAGCAACCAACAGTGAAAGGGCCCATTCTCTTTTAGCATTTTAAGGTTTCCAACCTGACTTCCTGCCCACATGTTTTAAGCCTTCTAGTGCTCACGGTCCACCCTCATGCTTAGAGCTTAGTCATCTCTCTCATTCGGGGAAGTTATGATTGTAACCATCAGATGAACTAAAAGCAGAAATGGTCAAAAGTGGCTGCCCCTGGGGAGCAGGTGGGAGAAAAGGGGGTGGAAGGAAGTAATCAGATATTTTATTATGATTATGTGCCCATCTGAACTGATTGGAGTTTTCTTTTCATCTGCTCTATTAAGAATGCTTTTGTAACGCATGTTTTTCTTACTAAAGAACATTTTCCCTCTCTTCCTTTTTCTAATCATCCATTTCTATGTATCAATATCAAGGTTGTGAATGGAGTTTAATGGAGCTTGGAGTAGCTATTGAGTGAGTTAAAATCATCATCATGAGCTTGAAAAGATATTTTTTATCATTTTTATTTTATTTACTTACTTTGACTGCACTGGGTCTTTGTTGCTGGGTACAAGCTTTCTTTAGTCATGGTGACTGTGGGCTACTCTTCGTTGCAGTGCACAGGCTTCTCATTTCAGTAGCTTCTCTTGTGGAGCACTGGCTCTAGGCACATGGACTTTAGTAGCTGTGGTTCAAGGGCGCTAGAGCACAGGTTCAGTAGCTGTGGCGCACTAGCTTAGCTGTTCCAAGGCTTGTGGGATCTCTACCTGGACCAGGGATCGAATCCATGTCCCATGCATTGGCAAGGGGATTCTCAACCACTGGACCATAAGGGAAGTCCTGAGGTTGACAAAATATTAACCTCTGGTTTGCACCAAAATTCATCCGAGGAAGAAGACGCTTCCCTTTGGAAAAATAATTTGAAAAGAACCTGAGGGAAAATATCGCCACCACTGCTACTCAGCATGAAACTCCATCAAGGCCAAAATGAAGGCTCAAGAGGAAAAGAATGAAATGACCTACAAATGAAAGGAGAAGTCACTGGACCTCCTCAGGGAATCCACTGGAAAACAGAGAGGAGGAGAGAGAGTTGCATACCATTGAGAAGGAGGAATTGCATTTTGAGCTGTGAACTCTCACTTGGATCTCCTTCATCATTTTTCCAGGTCTTTCTTTCTGTTAAGAGTCTTACACATGCTTGTTTGAATGAGTTTTTGTGGTGGAAACTAAAGCGGCTCTGTTTCACATGTGGCATGGGATGACCCAGGCAACCCAGGAGGAAGCAGAAAGCAAAGAGGCAGAGGAAACGTGGAGAGCAATGTAAGACTGGTCCACCCTAGGGAAATGTAGCAGAAATCCTGTTTTACTTTCCACAGGCCCAGTTACTAGAAGGTAAAAGGTAATTTAACCTACATCTTGAGGGGAAGGTCAGCCCCTAGTTGACATCCCAGTTTGTTATGTAAGAACTAGAAGAAAACCACTGAGTCCATACCAGGGACAAATGTTTCACCCAGTTGACTGAGGGCTTTGACCTTGAGAAAACTGTTATATACTGCAGGGACATCTTCCAGAAAGAAACAGTGGTCTGGGGTATCAAGAGTCACCTGAAATGGGAGCAAATGACCCAAAACTGGTCATGTCCTTCAGATGGAACAACTCAGAGCAATCCTAGGCTGATGTTCATCTATGCAAAAATCAGAATCCCAAGCCTGACTTATCACAGGGGCTAAGATAAAGTCCTACAACTGTTTTTAGCCTGATTTACTCTAGATCATTATCCCATTCACCATCTAAAGAACAGGCTCTTCTCTTCCAGTAATACTTCTGTTCCACTGGTTCTGGTCATCATTCTCCACTAATACCCAGGAAATAATCTGAAGTTCTGCCACTAGAACAGAATTATTGTCATTATTCCATTTACTCAAGAACTTAATGGATTCTATTCAACAATACATCTTAATTCAAGTTTTGTATTTTTTCAAAGTATTTCCACTTCTCTTTACAATTGCAAGGCTAGATTGAATTAATATTTTTCCTCCCTTTCTATGGCTGATTCTCTTCTTCCTTTATAAATTATCTATTTAACTCACTTGTAGACCTAGCATAAAATCAACCTCATGCTATCTGTCCTGAGTAATTAGCTGTTCTTTTTATGGATTAATGGAAGGGCTTGCCATCACACTTTTCACTAAGTGCAGACTGGTTCCAAACTGGGAAAGGAGTGTGTCAAGGCTGTATATTGTCACCCTGCTTACTTAACTTATATGCAGAGAACATCATGTGGAATGTTGGGCTGCATAAAGCACAAGCCTGAATCAAGATTACCAGGAGAAATATCAATAACTTCAGATATGCAGATGACAACCACCTTTATGGCAGGAAACAAAGAGGAACTGAAGAGCCTCTTCATGAAAATGAAAGAGGAGAGTCCAAAAGCTGGCTTTAAACTCAACATTCAAAAATGAAGATCATGGCATCAGGTCCCATCACTTTATGGCAAATAAGTGGGGAAACAATGGAGACAGTGACAGACTTTATTTTGGGGCTCCAAAATCACTGCAGATGGTGACTGCAGCCATAAAATTAAGCTTGCTCCTTGGAAGGAAAGCTATGACAGATCTAGACAGAATATTAAAAAGCAGAAACATTACTTTGCTGACAAAGGTCTGTCTAGTCAAGGCTATGGTTTTTCCAGTAGTCATGTATGGATGTGAGAGTTGGACCACAAAGAAAGCTAAATGCTGAAGAATTGATACTTTTGCACTGTGATGTTTGAGAAGACTCTTAAGAGTCCCTTGGACTGCAAGGAGATCAAACCAGTCAATCCTAAAGGGAATCAACCCTGAATAGTCCTTGGGAGGACTGATACTGAAGCTGAAGCTTCAATAATTTGGCCACTTGATGCAAAGAACTGACTCATTGGAAAAGACCCTGATGCTGGGAAAGATTGAAGGCGGGAGAAGGGGATGACAGAGGATGAGGTGGTTGGATGGCATCACTGACTCAATGGACATGAGTTTGAGCAAGCTCTGGGAGCTGGTGATAGACAGGGAAGCCTGGCGTGCTGTAATCCATAGAGTCACAAAGAGCTGGACATGACTGAGTGACTGAACTGAACTGAAATTATAACCCATTGGCTACCTACTCCAGTACTCTTGCCTGGAGAAGTCCATGGTCACAGGAGCCTGATGGGCTGCAGACCATGGGATCGCAAAGAGCCAGACATGACTGAGCGACTAACACTCATGCTATGAAAAGAGCTTCTTCATCCATAGCCACGGGAGTATTTGGCAAGAGGAAAGCCCTTGTTTCTCAGCTCCCTCTGCTGGCCTATCAGAAAAGCACTGTCCCCTTATTACCAGGGCCCCGTGCTTTGCATGTGTGTGCTCAGCTGCTCAGTCATGTCTGACTCTTTGAAGCTTCATGGATTGCACCCCGCCAGGCTCCTCTGTCCAGGGAATTCTCCAGGCAAGAACGCTGGCATGGGTTGCCATTCCCTACTCCAGGGGATCTTCCTGACCCAGGATTGAGGGCGTCTCTTGTGTCTCTTATATTCCCAAGTAGATTCTTTACCCCTAGTGCCACCAGAGGGCTATTTTCTTGCCACACATGAGCTGATAAGGAAGTTAGAACCACATCAGTGGGGAAAATCTTCTCAATAAGCCTAGTGTACCAAAAGATGAAAATAGAAGAGGGGCCTTTCCCATGATAAACCCAACGAAAATGGAGATTCTCCAGCCCGCCCTACAAAGAAGTAAGCCTGAGACGGGCTCAGAGATGTTTATTCTGAAAAAGAATCCAAGATGATTCTATTGGACCTCCTGGTTAGGATCCACAGGTTCTAAAAGTTCTCTTTTATGTTTTACACTTATTCTGGTTGTTACAGGTCAAATTTATATCTGTTTTACAGATTTAGTAGAAGTGGGGAAAGGCTAAGCATTAACCTGACCAAATATGCTTGGTTTTTAAAATGGTACCTACAGCCTTGCTTCCTTAGGCTGAAAGCCCTGATTATGTGACCCTCTCTTCACGTTCCTATCCTCCTGAAAAATTCTCAGAAACTAATCATAGCTATTTGGGGAGGTATTCAGCACTGCATACACCCAGACTTCTGAAGTCTTGCTGATTTCTTATCTTTGGTTTTCTCGTTTCCTTTCCTTCAGGGTTTTGCTAGTATCAGTACATTCCTTCTGAAGCTGGTGAGGAGTCACCCAAAAAAGGTCATATCTCCCAACCTGCTCAAGCTGTTTATTGTTCATGATGACCAGGAAAATGAGGCATGGTTCTGAATGACACACACAGCATCCTGAGCCCACAGTCCTGAGGTCTATACATCAATCCTATCCCTGGCAAGAGAAGAGATCTTGGCATGTCAGCTCAGTGACTGAGGGGCTGCTTCTCACTGATCAGGGCTTGGCTTATGCTCAAATCTATCAATATTTTACCTCAGAGCTGCTATGAGAAAAACAGTTTCAAGGTTCCAGGTATACCCCTGACCTTAGCTAGATCCTTTGCAAATGTATGGTCTGGGTTATTTCCTACCAAGGGAAATAGCTCAAAATTTGTCCCAATAACCAAGGGTTAGTCAAAGTACACACAGAACAAGAGAAAAAGCATGTCCATAATTTGCTTTATCTAGGAAAATATTATACACACATAATATAAAAAAGAACCAGCCAGAACTGAAGAATAACATACCTGAAATGAAAAACACATCAGAAGAAACTAACAGCAGAGTAGGTGATACAAAAGAATGCATAAGTGATCTGGAAGATAGAAAAAAAGGAAATTAACCAATCAAAACAGAAAACAAGAAAACTTTAAAAATGAAAACAGATAAAAACCATCACAATATTGTAATTATCCTCCAATTAAAATAAATAAATAAAATTTAAAAATGAAAACAGTTTAAGGGATCTCTAGGATGATATCAAGCATACCCACATTTGTATTACAGGGGTCCCAGAAGGAGAAGAAAGAGAGAAGTGGTTCAAAAGTGTATCTGATGAAATTGCTGAAAACCTCCTCAATCTGAAGAGGGAAACATACCCAGTACAAGAAGCACAGGGAATCCCAAACAAGTGAACCCAAACAGACTTACACCAAGACATAATCTAACTAAAATACCTATAGTAGGAGTGACTGGATCTGGTATTCTTTCAGAATTCTTTCAGAAAGCGTTGAGTACTATTTTAGAGGATAGTTGAAAAGAACTGGAAATCCGGAACTCTGGAGTTTATCACAGTTATATTATCAAATTCTCAATGGTGTTTTTAAAATTGTCTTGTAAAATAAGGATTTTTCTCTTAGTGGTATAAAAATTTCCCCCCAGTTTGTAAGAAACATCTTTAGTCTCTAAAAAGATAAAGACAAAATGCTAAAGGCAGCAAGAGACAAACGCACAGTCATACACAATGGAACCCCCATAAGACTAGCTGCCTTTCTGCAGACGGGCCTTTTCAAGCCAGAACAGAGTGGCATGGTATATTTTAAGTTCTGAAAGGGAAAAAAATTTAAACTAGGATAAGTAAGCTAGGATACTCTACCCAACAAGAATATCATTTAGAATTGAAGGAAAGATGAAGACAAGCAAAAAATAAGAGTTAAACAGTATTTTATCAAGCATACCCACATTTGTATTACAGGGGTCCCAGAAGGAGAAGAAAGAGAGAAGTGGTTCAAAAGTGTATCTGATGAAATTGCTGAAAACCTCCTCAATCTGAAGAGGGAAACATACCCAGGTACAAGAAGCACAGGGAATCCCAAACAAGTGAACCCAAACAGACTTACACCAAGACATAATCTAACTAAAATACCTATAGTAGGAGTGACTGGATCTGGTATTCTTTCAGAATTCTTTCAGAAAGCGTTGAGTACTATTTTAGAGGATAGTTGAAAAGAACTGGAAATCCGGAACTCTGGAGTTTATCACAGTTATATTATCAAATTCTCAATGGTGTTTTTAAAATTGTCTTGTAAAATAAGGATTTTTCTCTTAGTGGTATAAAAATTTCCCCCCAGTTTGTAAGAAACATCTTTAGTCTCTAAAAAGATAAAGACAAAATGCTAAAGGCAGCAAGAGACAAACGCACAGTCATACACAATGGAACCCCCATAAGACTAGCTGCCTTTCTGCAGACGGGCCTTTTCAAGCCAGAACAGAGTGGCATGGTATATTTTAAGTTCTGAAAGGGAAAAAAATTTAAACTAGGATAAGTAAGCTAGGATACTCTACCCAACAAGAATATCATTTAGAATTGAAGGAAAGATGAAGACAAGCAAAAAATAAGAGTTAAACAGTATTAAACTGACCCTAAAAAAAGTTAAAGGGTCTTCTCTAAGAGGAAAAGAAAAGGCTACAAAAAGAAGGAAGCCTCTATAGAAAAGGAAAAATCCCTCTATTAAACACAAATATATAGTTAAGGCTGAAAAAGAGCAATCTCTTAAACAAGCTAGTACAAACATTAAAAGACAAAAATATTTGTAAAATCAGCCATAACTATAATAAATAGTAAAGGGATAAATATAAAAATGTAAAATATGACATCAAAAGCAAAGATGTGTGGGAGGGGAGTAAAAATGTAGATCTTTTAGACTATGTTTGAATTTAAATGACAACCAGTTTAAAACAAGTAGATATAGTTAGAGGTTAACATATATGAATCCCATGGTAACCACAAATCAAAAATCTACAATAGATACACAAAAACTAAAGAGAAAGGAACACTAGCATACCACCAAAGAAAATCATCAAATCACCAGGGAAGAAACTAAGGGAGAAAAGTTCAGGGAAGAACTACAAAAACAACCAGAAAACAAATATCAAAATAGAAAATAAGTAAACACCTATCAATAACTACTTTAAATGTTAGCAGACTAAGTGCTCCCAAGACAGGGTGGTTTACTGGATAAAGAAACAAGGCCCGTGTATATGCTGCTTACATTAGAACTGTGAAGAGACTCACTTCACACTCAAGACACAGACTGACACTGAGGGAGTAGAAAAGATATTTCATGCAAACGGAAATGACAAGAAAGCAGGGGTAGCAATATTCATATCAGACAAAATAGACTTTAAAATAAAGTCTGTAACAAAAGACAAAGAAAGACATTATATAATGATAAAAGGATTAATACAAGAAGAGAATGTAACATTTATTAACATATATGCACCCAATAGAGAAACACCTAAATATGTAAAGAGCTTCTTCAGTGATTCAGTGGTAAAAAATCTGCCTACATTGCCCAAGATGCAGATTTGACCCCTGGGTCAGGAAGATCACCTGTAGGAGGGCACTGCAACCCGCTCAAGTGTTCTTGCCTAGAAAATATCATGGACCGAGGAGCCTGGCAGACTCCACGGAGCTGCAGAGTTGAACATGACTGACGTGACTGAGCATACATAAATATGTAAAGCAAATATTAACAGACATAAAGAAGAAATTAACAATAATACAATAATAGAAGGGGACTTTGACACCCCACTTACATCAGTGACATTTCTGGGTAGAAAATCATTAAGGAAACAGTGGTTTTAAATGACACGTTACAAGGTTGGACTCTTCATAGATACCAATAGGACATTCCATCCAAAAACAGCAGCATATACATTCTTTTCAAGTGCACATGGAACATTCTCCAAATGTCACAACCTCCAAATGTTACAACTAAAACGGAGCTTCTCCAGCCCACCCTACAAAGAAGTAAGCCTGAGATGGGCTCAGAGATGTTTATTCTGAAAAAGAATCCAAGATGATCTTTTGAAAAAGAATCCAAGATGATCTTCTGAAAAAGAATCCAAGATCCAAGATGATTCTATTGGACCATTTGATGTCTATTAAAATCATAAGATCACATGCTAAACACAAGTTTCAACAAATTTAAGAGGATAGAAATTATACCAAGCATTTTTTTCAATTACAGTATGAAACTAGAAATCAGTTTGCTACTGAAAAACCAATGGGTCAATGAAGAAATCAAGGAGGAAATCAGAAAATAGCTCAAGACAAATGAAAATAAAAACACAACTCACCAAAACCTATAGCATGAAGCAAAAACATTTCTAAGAGGTAGGTTTATAGAGATACAAATCTACCTCAAGAAACAAGAAAAGCCCCAAACAACCTGAAGAAATTAGAAATAGAAGAACAAGCAAGGCCCAAAGTCAGCATAAAGAAATAATAACAATCAAAGAGGAAATAAATGGAGACCCCTCCCAAAAAAAACCCACAAAAGCAAAACAACAGAAAAAAACAATGAAATCAAGAGTTTATATTTTGAAACTAGGTCTCCCACATTGAGCTGAGTCACCAGGAAAGCCCAAGAATACTGGAGTGGATAGCCTATCTCCCTTCTCCTGGGGATCTTCCTGACCCAAGGATTGAACCAGGGTCTTCTACATTGCAGGCGGATTCTTTACCAACTTGAGCTAGCAAGGATGCCCGATATTTTGAAAAGACAGCAAAACTGATAAACTTTTAGCCAGGCTCATCAAGAAGAAAAGAGAGAGGGTCTAAATAAAATAAGAAATGAAAGAGGAGAAGTAACCACTGATATCATAGAAATACAAATAACCATAAAAGAATACTATGAAGAATTATATGCCAACAAACTCAACAACCTAGAAGAAATAGATTTATTTCTAGAAACATACAACATTCTAAGACTAAATCAACAAGAAATAGACAGTTTGAACAGATTGAATACTAGCAATAAAAAAAAAAAAATCTCAGCTAATGAAAGTCCAAGACCAGATGGCTTCACAGGTCAGTTCTATAAAAAACATTTAAAGAAGTATTAATATTTATCCTTCTCAAACAATTTCAAACAATTAAAGAAGAGGGAACACTCCCAAACTTATTCTATGAGCTCACTATTACCCTGATATCAAAACCAGATAAAAACAGTACAAAAAAAGAAAATTACAGGTAAAAATGATATTGCTTAGTTTTCAATTATTTGAAGGTGTTTCAGATAGGCTTTTATTTTATTTTTTATTTTTAGTTAAGTTCAGTTTGTTCAAAGACTATACCTTATATAATTTGAATCCTTTGTGTACACCGAGAAATCTCTCTCTCACGGTGTCTACATGACTTCCTATGCATGCACCATGATCTCTACACCACGGTCTCTCTTCAGATCTCCACTGGGCGCAGCAGTTTCCCTACTTGTGGCTGTCATTACTCCTCTAAGCAGATCCTGCTCCAGTGAAGCTCTCCCAGAGATGACCATCACTACCATTCCCCTAGGCTACCTGCTGTGAACAATGAGCCATGGAGCGCCAGAGACATGCAGTGTTCTAAAGAGGAATGAGACAGAATGAGTCCCTCTCTTTTGTGTTATGTTTATATGAGAGATCTCAAAACAGGATTATCTTACATTTCTGTTCTCTAACAAACTAGACCCTCATGATAGAAATGACTGCTGGGGAGGTGGGTAGAAAGGGAAAGGAAAACATGGTCAAAGGTAAATGCCAAGTCAACAATGCTAGAATTCCCAGAATTTTCCTTGTGGACAAAGAGGGTCAGAGGTTGAATATTTATGCATTCTTTGATTTCACCTCTCTAGTACAAGGAAGACAGGATCTCTGGGAAAGGATCGAAGTTTTTGTTTTGTTTGATAGAGAGGAAGATCCCTCCACTACTTTTGTATCTGATAAGGGGCTTTATCCCAACTTCCCTGGTGGCTCAGAGGTTAAAGCATCTGCCTGCAATGCAGAAGACCTGGGTTCATTCTCTGGGTTGGGAGGGTCCCCTGGAGAAGGAAATGGCAACCCACTCCAGTATTCTTGCCTGGAGAATCCCATGGACAGAGGAGCCTGGTGGGCTACAGTCTATGGGGTCAGAGAATCGGACACGACTGAGCAACTTCACTTTCACTTTCAAGGGGCTTTATTGAAAAAAATTAAAACAGGAGTGGCATTTGCTGAGGCTGGCACTAACAGATCTCAGTGGCCCTTCTTCATTAGAGCTATGACCAAACCCTTTCTTCTATAAGTGGCCACAGTGATGACAGCCTTAACTAGACCACGAGAACCCTTGGAAAGGTAAGAACTACTGAGAAACCACTGAGCAAGCGGTCTCCAAGACCTGAGGGGCTCAACTCATCAATACCAGTGACTCGGGAAAGGTCTGGCCTCCTCTATCAGTTGCTGTTTGCCACTCAAATTTCAGTAGGGTATTTATGTAACTATCCAGAACAATCACCCCTACCTAGAAAAGAATTTCCAAGTCAGGTCCCTGTGAGAGACAAGAGTGAGATCGTCCTGCTCCAGCTATTGATAGAGTCAGGCTCATTCATTTACTCCTGCTGCTTAAGGCCTAAGGACTCACAGGCCGGGTGCAGAGAGAAAGTCCCGGTCAGCGACACCTTTCTGTGAGAGCTTTGTTCTCAGTTGAGCACCTAGGGGCTTGCCCCAAATCCAATAACACTGAAGATCTGGCTTCTCTCCCAAAATGCTTTACCCCTGTGGGATCTCAGGACAGTAAACAAACCCTCTGCTGCACAGCAGAGCCCAGTCCAGCTGTACGGGAACAACATAGGCCCCCTCATCTGAGGGGGAGAGGCATGTTTTACTGACCTTTATCTTAAAATCACCATTTGTTGGTAGGCACATCTAAAGGGCCTTTCATATTAGCTGTGTTGATGTCAGTTCCAGATGGGGTCTGCTTGTATCACACTCCTACAGGTGATGAAATATCTGTTTGGAATCAACATGCAGCATTCCGATTTTAAAACAGAAGAACAAATTAAAACATTAACTCAGATTGGATAATATGTCACTTTTGAAGCCAAATATATGCTGTTATTGGACTTTATAGGGTCTTCCCAGGTAGCACAGTGATAAAGAATCTGCCTCCCAATGCTGGAGACACAGGAGACCCAGGTTAGATTCCTGGGTCAGGAAGATCCCCCTGAAGGGGGAAATGGCAGCCCATTCCAGTATTCTTGCCTAGAGAATAACATGTACAGAGGAACCTGGTGGGTGACAATCCATGGGGGTCGCAGTATTGGATACAACTGAATATGCATATAGGCACGCATTTGTGCTTTACGTTACTGCACTATACCAGGAGCTAACAAACGCTGAACACATGCATGTGTCAGACATATAATATGTGAGTTCATCTAACCCATGGCCTGCTCCTACTGGTCACTTCCTTCTGCTTCCACTGCAACTCTCCACACCAGATGGGTTCAGGCCTCCAGGGAATGGACACAGTGCAGAAGGCAGAAAGTAGCCACAGGCTTTGTTCCAGGCCAGTTGGGAATACATTTCTTCATTATGACTATTTATGCAAATGCATTTTAAATGAAGCCTGACTCAATCACTCAATGGGAAGGCAAAGCAAGAAGAATTCCAAAAAGGCCAGCTGGAGAGCCATGGGTGGTAACTGGCCATCTCATTTCCTGGCAGAACTTTCTCATCACAGCACACCACTTCTCTGTCTTTCTGCTTTATCTATCATGAAATGAGAGCCTCATGACAGTTAAGCCCATACCTCAGAGTTGATGATTAGATGCAATATTCAAAACCAGCTTCAACAGAACAAGCTCTCACGAAACGGAAGAGGAAGATGGCTTACCTGCTCTGGTTTCAGTTCTTTTCCTGTGAAATGAACTGCTGGACTTCGTTTTCTCTAGATCCCTTAATATTCAAGCCCGTTCCCACCCACCTGACCTAAACCTGCACAGGAGACTGTGTTTTGTGGCAGAAGGACGGAAGATGCAAGTTTGACTTTTGAGGAACACAGCTTCTGGAAAGCTCTGTAATTAACATGTCCTCCCCAAGGGGCTCAGTGGTAAACTATCTGCCTACCAATGCATGAGGCACAGGTTCTATCCCTGGGTCAGGAAGATCCCCTAGAGGAGGAAATGGCAAACGACCAGTGTTCTTCCTTGGGAAATCCCATGGACAGAGGAACCTGGCAGACCACAGTCCATGGAGGTCACAAGACTTGGACACGACTGAACAACTAACCACACATGCACCCCAGAGTGAACAATCTGTCCTTCTACCCTACTCCAGCCCCTGACTATAAGCCATTCACAGTATTTCTCTTCTCACTTACTTGCAGTAGAGGAAAGAACAATGAACCAAGGGTTATAAAAACCAGATTCTTATCCCAAATCTCAAGATTTATTTAAAATTAATAAACAGAAAATAATAGCTCATATTAAATAAATGAATGATATGAATGAGTGATATTTTCTAACCAGTTTATTTCCTACCATTTGTATGGGTTCCTCATGAAAGTAATCAAACTCATGGTTACGATGCCTTATTATAGTCTAGAAACTGTATATACTAACTTCTAGAGATTCAGAAATGAGAGCTCACAATCTAGTTTGAAAAGGGAGAAAACAGAATAAATGGTGAAAAGTAATGCAGTTGTAGTTAGCTTTCCTTTAAATTTCTGCCAGTTCAGTTCAGTTCAGTCAGTCACTCAGTCATGTCCGACTCTTTGCAACCTCTTTGCAACTGCAGCATGCCAGGACTCCCTGTCCATCAAGAACTCCCGGAGTTCACTCAAACTCATGTCCATTGAGTCAGTGATGCCATTCAGCCATCTCATTCTCTGTCATCCTCTTCTCCTCCTGCCTTCAATCCCTCTCAGCATCAGAGTCTTTTTTCAGTGAGTCAACTCTTCACATGAGGTGGCCAAAGTATTGGAGTTTCAGCTTCAGCATCATTCCTTCCAAAGAACACCCAGGACTAATTTTAGAATGGACTGGTTGGACCATCATCAAAAATTCCACAAATAAGTGCTTGGGAGAGTGTGGAGAAAAAGGAATTCTCCTGCACTGTTGGTGGGAATGTAAACTGGTGCAGTAACTATGAAAAACAATATAAAGGTTCCTTACAAAACTAGAGTTACCATATGATCCAGCAATCCCACCCCTGGGCATATATACAGAAAAAACTCTAATTCAGAAAGATTCACACACCCAATGTTCATAGCAGCACTATTTACAATAACCAAGACATAGAAGAAACCTAAATATCAATTACAGATGAATGGATAAAGAAGATGTGGTACAGACATAAAAAAGAATGAAATTATGCTGTTTGCAACAACATGGATGGATGTAGAGATTATCACACTAAGTGAGGTAAGTCAGAGAAAGACAAATGTCACATGATATCATCATATGTGGAATCTAAGAAAACTAATATAGATGAACTTATTTACAGAAATAGACTCATAGACATGGAACATAAGCTTATGGTAAATGAAGGGGAAAAGTAGGAAGGATAAATTAGGAGTCTGAGATTGGCAGATACATGCTACTACATATAAAATAAACAACAAGGTCCTACTGTATAGCATAGGGAACTATTTTCAATATCTTATAATAAACTACAAAGCTAAGGGAAAACAGAGAATTCCTTATCTGAGGCTCCCACTCTTAGCTGCTGTAGGGTCGGGAACCAGGCAGGAGGAGCCTATGGGTGAGGGGAATGCTGTTTGGTGCTCCTTCTCAGAGGAGCTGGGGAAGCTGGGCTAGTGTGAGTGTTCTTATTTTCTTACTGCTTTCATGGGCAATTTCTCCAGGATCACCAGCTCCCTAAAAACATACTGATACAAATCTGATTACGTTTTAATGGAAATTTCACATTTTTCTGGCAAATGCAGAGTAACCGAAACATTCTTTCTTGTGCGTATGCGTGCGCGTGCACGCGCGCGTGTGTGTGTGTGTGTGTGTGTGTGTGTGTGTGTGTGTGTGGTGGGGGGTAGAGACAGGGCACCATGAATAACTATGTGCCTGGACAGGCTCAGTGGCCCAGAATGGGACATTGGTGGTATTTAGGGGGATTGTTTCTATGGGAAACTGCAGAGAAGGACCACAGAAGTTAGCATTTTGTTGCAGGAGTTATAGCATTTTACATTCCCACTAGCAATGTATGAGTTGCACCTCTTCCACATTCCTGCTATGTACATTGACTGAAAAAACATATATATACAACTTAAACATTGAAAATTACATTTTATTACACAGACTTACTGAAGACTTGAACCCAGGATATAGCCTCTCAGATAGCTCTGAGGGACTGTCCCAAAAAGGTAATGAGAAGCCAGGATTTATAGGAGGTTCTTGCAAAACAAAAACAAAAAATAAAAAAGCAAAAAAAAAAAAAAAAGGTAAGTAGTGGAACATTGAAATTTTATTGCTAATTAGAGAAACAGACATCTCAAGTTAGTGAATTTAAGTGCTTTGCTATGTATGGGAATATGTCTGGGCTTAATGAAATTATTCCTTTGATATGTACCTTAATGCCAGTACCTGGTTTTTCTCCATCCTGAATTCACTCAAGGTGCACAGTTGGGGGTGGTGGCAGTGGTTGATGGCATGGTAGCCACAACATCCTTTGTTTAGTAAATTGGCAGGTGAGGTTCTTTGTCCACGTGTATAGTATTGCCCATTTGACTTCACACTTCAGGATGTCTGACTCTAATTGAGTGACCACACCGTCACGGCTATCCAGGTCATTGAGAACTTTCTTGTATAGTTCTGTGTGTCTCTTGCCACCTCTTCTTAATCTCTTTTGCTTCTGTTAAGCCCTACTGTTTCTGTCCTTTATCATGATCATCCATGTATGAAATGTTCCCTTGGTATCCCTAATTTCCTTGAAGAGATTAGTCTCTCCCATTCTATTGTTTTCCTCTATTTCTTTGCATTGTTCTTTGAAGGCCTTCTTATCTCTCCTTGATATTCTCTGGAACTCTGCATTCAGTTGGGTATATCTTTCCCTTTCCCCATTGCCTTTTACATTTGTAAAACCTCCTCAGACAACCACTTTGCCTTCTTGTATTTCTTTTTCTTTGGGATGGTTTTGGTCTCTGCTTTCTGTACAGTGTTATAAACCTCCATCCATAGTTCCTCAGGCACTCTGTCTACCAGATCTAATCTCTTGAATCTATTCATCACTTTCACTATATAATCATAAGGTATTTGATTTAGGTCATACCTGAATGGCCTAGTTGTTTTCCCTACTTTCTTCAATTTAGGCCTGGATTTTACAATAGGAGCTGATGATCTGAACCAGTCAGTTCCAGGTCTTGCTTCTGCTGACTGTATAGAGCTTCTCCATCTTCAGCTGTAAAGAATATAATCAACATGATTTTGGTATTGACCATCTACTATGTCATGTATAGAGTCAACTCTTGTGTTGTTGGAAGAGGGTGTTTTCTATGACCAGTGGGCTCTCTTGACAAAACTCTGTTAGCCTTTGCCCTGCTTTATTTTTTACTTCAAGGCCAAACTTGACTTGTTCTTGGTGTCTCTTGACTTCTGCATTCCAATCCTCTGTGATGAAAAGGACATATTTTCTGGTATTAGTTCTAGAAGGTGTTGTAGGTCTTCATACAACCAATCAAGTTCAACTTCTTTGGCATCAATGGTCGGGGCACAGACTTAAATTACTGTGATGTTGAATGGTTTGCCTTGGAAATGAACCAAGATAATCTGTAATTTTTTGAGATTGCACCCAAGTACTTCATTTTGCTCTCTTTTGTTGACTATGTAGGCTACTCT
This sequence comes from Madoqua kirkii, assembly GCA_006408675.1. Taxonomy (NCBI): domain Eukaryota; kingdom Metazoa; phylum Chordata; class Mammalia; order Artiodactyla; family Bovidae; genus Madoqua; species Madoqua kirkii. The sequence continues at coordinate 1,650 of SJYC01011192.1, read as the reverse complement.
ATTCCTTTTAAGAGATTCTTGCCCACAGTAGTAGATATAATGGTCATCTGAATTAAATTTGCCCACTCTTGTCCATTTTATTTCACTAATTACTAAGATGTTGACATTCAATCTTGCCATCTCCTGCTTGACTATGTCCAATTTATCTTGATTCCTGGACTTAACATTCCAGGTTCCTATGCAATATTATTTTTTTACAGCATCAGACTTTACTTTCACCACCAGATATATCAACAACCAAGTGTTATTTTTGCTTTGGCCCAGCTACTTCATTACTTCTGAAGTTATTCGTAATTGCCTTCTGCTCTTCTCCAGTAGCATATCGGACACCTTCTGACCTGGGTGGCTCTGTGAATACCAGAAGAACTATACAAAAAATATCTTAATGATCTGGATAACTATGAGGGTGTGGTCACTCACCTAGAGCTTTACACTCACATTTTGGAGTGCAAAGTCAAGTGGGCCTTAGGAAGCATTGCTATGAACAAAGCTAGCAGAGGTGACAGAATTCCAGGTGAGCTATTTAAAATCCTGAAAATGATGCTGTTAGTGCTGCACTTAATATGTCAGCAAATCTGGAAAACTCAACTGTGATCACAAGATTGGAAAAGGTCAACTTTCATTTCAATTCCAGAGAAGGGCAATGCCAAAGAATGTTCAAACTACCATATAATTATACTCATTTCACGTGCTGGCAAGATTATGTTCAAAATCTTTCATCAGTATGTGAACCAAGAACTTCTAGATATACAAACTGAGTTTCGAAAAGGCAGAAGAACCAGAGATCAAATTGTCAACGTTTGTTGGATCATGGAGAAAGCAAGGGAGTTCCAGAAAAGCATCTTCTGCTTCACTGACTGCACGAAAGCCTTTGACTGTGCTATTGTTCAGTTGCTAGGTCATGTCGGATTCCTTGTGACCCTGTGGACACCATGGTGTCCCTTTGCACACCAGGCTTAGCTATCCTTCACAATATCCTGGAGTTTGCTCAAATTCATGTCCATTGAGTCAGTGATGCCATCTAACCGTCTCATCCTCTGTCACCCCTTCTCCTGCCCTCAATCTTCCCCAGCATCAGGGTCTTTTCCAGTGAGTCGGCTCTTCACATCAGGTGGCCAAAATACTGAAGCTTCAGGTTTAGCATCAGTTCTTTCAATGAATATTCAGGGTTGATTTCCTTCACTGTGTGTATCATAACAAACTGTGGAAAATTCTTAAAGAGGTGGGAGTACCAGACCACTTTACCTGAAAATCCTGTATGCAGGTCAGGAAGCAACAAGTAGAACTGGACATAGAACAACTAACTGGTTAAAAATTGGGAAAGTAGTACAACAAAGCTGTATATTGTCACTCTGTTTATTTAACTCATGCAGAGTACATCATGCAAAATGCTAGGCTGGATAAATCACAAGTTGAAATCAAGATTCCTAGGAGAAATATCAATAACCTCAGATATGCTGATGACCCCACTATAATGGCAGAAAAGCAAAGAGGAACTCAAGAGCCTCTTTATAAGGGTGAAAGAGGAGAGTGAAAAAGCTGGCTTGAAGCTCAACATGAAAAAAACAAAGATCATGGCATCTGATCCCATCACTTCGTGGCAAATAGAAGGGGAAAAGTGAAAGCAGTGATAGATTTTCTTTTTTGCGG